>AYEL01069425.1:0-86995 GCA_000484575.1 Olivierus martensii
CATTCTTGGCTAACATCAGCTCAATACGTCAAATTTCAAGGATAAATAACGCTCACAAACTTTACAGCATGCATTTAAAGCAAACCTGATTTGCAAATTCCGAGTGGAGCTACTAGCGCCACACTTATGCACAAAGCGCGAAATTTGAATCGATGTCATCTTTCAGATGTATAAACACGCCTACCAAATTTTGTTTATCTAACACAAGTCTTTCTTGGTGTTGGGATTTTTTTTTCCGTCAGTGTATATCCAATCAAAAAATATCTTTATATTTATATTATATATATATATAAGCCAAGTATAGTATTAAGAAAGTAGGATATTTGTTACAATTTAGATATGGATGCTTGGTCACTGATTTATGAAAATAAAATAATAATGCCAAGCAAAGTAATCAGATCTATATTGTAACAAACATCCTAATTTCTTAGTATTGTACTTGACTTATTTTTTACATATTAAATGTTTTTTATTGGATATATATTATCCTACACAAGTAGTACATGTATTTTGTATAAAAAGATGATTTTAAATATTTATCAATTTTTCTTTTTCCTCGGATGGATTTATTGATGATTTTACTTGTATGGAGAAATGTACAAAAGCAGGGAATATAACAAATAAGAATAATGAATATTTTTTAAACTATACACTTAAAAAAGAAAATGTTTTATAAGAAAAAGCAAATGGAATGGCATAACACCAAAATGAAAAAAGTTCAAGCAAAATTTTAGATTATCCATATAATCCAATCATTTTAATGTTTCATTCTTTTTAGCACAACTATTACAAAATTATGTGAAGAATAAAATATTTAATTATTTTGAGAATAGACGAAACTATCATCATACCAAATAACATAGTAAATGCAGCTAAATTACAATTTCATGATAGAAACTTCCTTTTCTTATATCTTCATCATTTAGATTTATTATACTACCTTGAAAGTCAGAACTGTCAACTGTAAACAATTCAGTTTATCCATATTCTTTCTTAACAAAAGCTTCTTAACTAACATAGAGGTCAATGAGTTGATGTGAGGCTTTCATTTGTTTTAAAATGATTCATATCTATTTACAGTGCTGTCATTCAGCCAGTTTGCTGAAACATGTAAAAATTTATCAAGTTCACTATCTCACTTATTGTGGTGACAGAAAAAAAAAATCACAATTAAATTCATGCTAGCTTGCTAAATGTTTTACACTGGTTTTACATCATGTTGAGAACTTAACATGATGGTGCTCAACCAAGATGAATTGGGTTAAATTTAGGTCATTGCAGACTGGCATTTTATGATGTTTTTCAATCAGTTTATTGTTTAACATAAACTAATCTGGTTACATTTCAGTTGAAGGTCTTAGTTTTTTCTTAAAAATCAGGAAAATTCAGAAATGAATCTTGTAATATATTTCATTAATTTGCAATTATTTAAAAGTGGATATCAACAGTTACTCTATATTGTAACAGTAAAAAGTAAAGAATTCTGTAATATTTAAATATTTTAAAAATATTATAACTGTAAGTAATTGTATTTTACTAAGAATGTAATAAATCCTATATAATAAATTAATATTAATTAAATGCAGATTAAATTAAATTTTATAAAAATTTCACACATTTTAACAAACGGCAAATTCCAATATCAAAATAATCAAATTTTTGATACTGGAGGGTGAAACTTGCATTAAAATACAGGCAGTCCTAATTATAAAATAATCAAATTTTTGATACTGGAGGGTGAAACTTGCATTAAAATACAGGCAGTCCTTGACTTACGACAACTCATATTTACAACGGCCAAAAATTATTATTAAAAATTCTCTAATTCAACTTTTCCGCCTGCATATATATACGTCACATTGTTTTTGTATATGCATCGCCATTAGTCAGCAAGCAAAGCCTTTCAACAATATGTAATAATCACTAATGTGATTCACTCACTTCTAACTTATCATAGACTTTGACATGTAAGTTGCTAATCAGCGATCAAGTGTTTGTTTTTCTCATTGCAATTTTTGTATCTCTTAACCCTATCACATGCAATAAGAGAAATAATAATACAGTAGGTGCCCTCTTAACCGGCCACCATGGGACTGAACCCTTGGCCGGATAACGAAATGTCCGGTTAAACCGAATTACATATACAGTATATGGAATACAATACATATACATCACAAGATAAGCAGGAAAAAAAAAAAATCACAGAATACTAATATACACTGAATCACTATATTTTAATTTAAGTAAACTCGCTCATTTTTCCAATGAAAATTTTTTCACAAACTGAATTACAGTAGCTGAGTAGAAATAACCATGTACACTACTTGCACAAAGCAATAACAATGTCCACCGCTCAAATAAATAGAGCAATTAATAAATACCTGGAGGGTAGAGACAAACACGTCGTGACAGGCGGTGACTGCTGTATGAGTCATTTTGTTAGCTGAATGGCCGGTTAAACTGACGGCCAGTTAAGAGGGTGCCTACTAAATTGATGAAAATTCCAATGTAAAAAACAAAGGCAATGAAAGCTTTAATTTTAACCTTTTTAAGTTAAATAGAAATCTAATTTATGAAAATACTAAAACAGAAATCAAACAAATAAGAATATAAAAATTCCTCAACTTATGTCAGAATTGACTTACAACAGAGACATTCAAACGGAACGTCATTGTACATCAAGGACTATCTGTATAACAAACAACAGTACCGTAAGGATAGAACAATCTGAAAATTGCACAAATTCAACAAATACAGTTTTAAACAATCATGCAATGTACAGCATTAGGCATCAAGCATAATTCTGAGCTCATAGGGACTGAGCACCAATATATTAATATATTTTTATTCACAAAACATAGCTTTATAAAAATTAGCATATGATAAACAAAACTTATTAAAAATTATCATTTTATATTAAAGAATATATTCATGGTTATAAATTAAATAGTAAATTCAATAATGACAGCAATTATATTAATTTGCCAAGTAATTAGGTTCATTTAGAATTAAACTACTAATTATAAATAAAATTAATAATTCTATGAAAATTAGTTTTCAGTTTAAATTAATTTTAATGCAGTATTCGTGTTTGATATATTTTAGTAAAATTAGTTTAATAAATATAGGGGAATCACCAACTTATGATGATCTGCATTTATGATGGTGATTATTTATGACAAAAATCTATATTTATGTTGGCCACCATCACTAATTTTGTAATGGCAGTCAATCAACTAAATGGCAGAATTGTCATCTGGATGGAAGAGTTGTATTTCCATTATGCAGTATTCGTATTTAATTTCAGGTCTCATTCCTTTAGATTTTTTAGGAATTCAGGTTCAACCCATTCAACTCTATCTTAAATGCATGGAATTTGAATTCCATATTTCTGAAAACTTTTTGATGAATCCTGCCCAGGTATCACTTCTCCTACTAGCTCTATTATAAATGTGGGTAATTCATAATTGAATAGCATTATGTAATAGTCAATAATTGGAAAGTGGCATTAAAAAAGTAATTGCTTATTTTTGGTAGAACTTTGGTTAGGTTAGTTTGAATTATGCCACTAATGAATACTTTTAGCAGCTTTTAGAGCAGTCGTTCTCAACCTTTTTATTTCCCGGGCCACATACATTTGTTTGCTACATTAAGAGGGCCGCAACATGCTATATCAGCAGTTGGCAATTGGTTGGTGTCACGTGAAAAAAGTCTGACTTCTAAAAAAAAAGCCTACAAAAAACTCAACTTCTCAATTCGTGAATGCCAATGGTTTCCGAACTGACCTATGGCCTGTAAAATTTCACGAGTGCATCAGGAAGGACCAAGGGTACCACTCATCAGGACCTAGCAAATTAAGAAAATTCTAATTTTTTCAGATTAAAAAAAATTTTATATCAGAATTTTTATTTTTTTTGCCTGTGGGAGCTGTGGGAGAAGAATTCCACGCTTTCATTAAATTCATGACTGTGCGTTCCAGGCCACACGTAAAAGCTTGGCAAGCCATATGAGGGCCGCAGGTTGAGAATGGCTATTTTAGAGACTCCCCATAGATTGTCCAACATGTATGGTGGGATCAACCAGAAGATTGAAGGATGGAGCAAGCCTGATTATGCTTGGACTCTTCTTGAAAAATGATATATGATGCCTGAAATTAAACATGAATCCTTCAAGGTGGTAAATTATTGCTTTACCATGCAGCCAATGCTAGAAACTTGAACACAGGAAAATAAACATTTTTATCTTTGTTTATAAATTTTATATGGCAAAATTCTAGTAGGCCCATATAAAATTCTAATAGGCACAAAATATACAATTTCCTCCTTTTAAAGATTAAACAGAATTTATTCAACATTATCGTATGCTACTACTTTTTAAAAGAATATTGAAAATTCCGAGTTCTTTAAAATATTGAACGTTCTACTGGTTGAGAACATAACTTCCATTCATAACATTGTGCCTTTGGAAAAGAAAGTTGTGAATTATGAGAGATTCGAATTATGACAGAAATTTTTGAATGCAACTCTCTCATAAGATTCATTTTATAAAATATAGTTTAAATTTAAATGCATTTAAAAATTTATTAAATTTAGAGCTTACAAATCTTCAAAAGAACTCACTTATAAGTATTTGTATTAAATTATACAGAAATTTTGAAGATTTCAGAAAAAATCTTATTAAACCTAATTGCTTTATAATTATTGTTTTTTGAAAATTAAGCAAAAATTAAAATTATTATTATCAGATATATTTCACTATAAGCATCAATATCTATTTTACTAAAAATCATCATAATTTTATCTACAAGAAATGTGATAGAATGATAATGTTTATCAATACTAGAGAATATCAGTTTGCAAAGATTGTTTATAAAATGTGTTTTGCTTTATAAAAATCTAGTTGACATCAAATAATAATATTTTATATTCTAACAGATTGCATATAAATGCAAGCTTTGAATTGCCCATTTTAAAATGCTATACAACAGTTTTCATAAATGTTATCACCAAAGCCAAAATTCAAAATTTCAATACTACCAACAAAAACACATTTTATATACAAAATAGGAAGTTAAGACTATACATATACCACCAGTCATTTATCACATATCATCAATGATAAACATGCCACTGGTTGAGAACTACTGCTATACAGGATTTGTATATAATACATTTTAATTGTAAAATATTCAAATTTATAATAAAGATATGCTTAGTAGTTTTAATTATTAAACAAGACATGTAAAGAATTGTATTAATAATAGAAATATAACAGTATTTTTCAAATTTTTTCTTCAAGATTTAACAAAAATATGTGCATCCATAGTTTTTCAGTAAGCAAGTTTTCTTAAATTTTTATAAAATATCACCTGAGAAGTATTTCCATAAACACATAGTTATAATCAACTATGCAACTTCTGCTGCAGACGCATCAATCTGCTAATCAGCAGTATGTCATCAATATATCTATAAAAGAATATTGAATGAGGACCAATGTTTAATAAGACTTTTTCTATTTTTTAGCATACTTTCCAAAAGAAATGGAGTCTTATAAGCTTGGGCAATGTCTGTCTATGATGTGTTTATGGTACCCCACTAAAAACTTTTAAACTAATTAACAGATTTGCAAGAAATTTGATAGTGATATTCTGTCATTAAAGGACATCTAACACTACCATACCACATCCTTTAATCTTGAAGGACAGAATTTCATTTTTATTATAATTTTAGTTTATATTAGTGTCAATAGATGGCACTAAGTGTTAGCAATGTAGGAATAGCATATGACTTACCTGATTTCTTAACAAAGTAATCTCATCTCAATATTTATCACGATGATGTCACAGTCCTGAAGTGACATTATTGTGATATAACAACAGATGATGTCACAAAACTCTGATAAATTTATATCATGATGATGTAACAATTTATGCCATCAGAATGATGACACCATGATTTCATCATGACATTTATGCTAGTAAAATTAGAAAAACAAAACCAATGGACTCCAAATGCTAAATAAATGAAAATAAATGCCACCTTTGGAAAGTAGGCAATTTCAGTTCTTATTTTCTAAGAGTTCAGCTATTGACCATGTTAAGAAAAAGAATCACACACACATCATCATGAAAAGATGTCTTAGAATTTGAAATTAGAGTTATTAGGATTATTCATGAAATTCTTTGGCTATTTCATGAATAATCTTAAGGCTCTCAATAACAGAAATATCACAAATTCAGATTCATAATATATTTTTATAAAAATATGAATTTTACTATTTGTGTTTATAGAAATTCTTTACCAAAATGTGATATCTAACAAATCCCTTACACCCTCATTGTCTAATCTCTGATAATGTATTTTTATAATCAACCTTCTGTTACACCCTCATCAGTTAACATATTCCTTATTTTTAGTGTTAAGTGTAACAAAAACATATTTCTTCTCTCATTAATTGTAATTTCAACAAAACCATTAAGTTGTAAATTAATCATCTTTATGATAGCACTGTCTTTTTGTTTTATAATCATCTAGGAGAGAGGGAGAAATAACTGCCAGATATGTGCATATGAGAAACAACTCATCTTGTGAAAGGCAACTAATCTTATGAATCAGTTTTCAGGTTCCACCTGTAGAAAAGGTAAAACATCTAGTTTCCCTATTGGATAATCAAGAACACAAAAAAATAGTAGCATCTCCCATGTTTAATAGTAATTAATCTGTGAAAAATGAAGATTGGCCTGCATTTTTGTTCTATCAACTTGAAACTTCTTCCATCTAGAAATACTGAAGAGGATATTCACAAAATCAAAGAACAAGACAGTTTTGAAATACAGGAAGTCCCCAACTTACGGCAATTTGAGTTACAACAATTTGTACTTACAATGAAAATCCATATTTATGACAACTACCATCAGTAATTTTTCAAAAATGGCAGCCAATCAACCAGATGGCCAATTAGTAATAAGGATGTAGGCATGCTGTGTTACCATTATGAAGTATTCATATTTAATTCTGGGTCTCTAACCTCCAGATTTTTTTTTAAGGGCTTGATCCTTTCAACCCCATATTTCACTGTTACCACAAACCTGTGATGAATATTGGAATGCCCAGCTGTTTAGTATCCAGTAAGTGACATAATACTACAGAAAAAAAGATAATCAAGCTGATGATCAATGCTTTTTTTTTATATAAATTTGATGATTTTGTATCAGTTCAAAAATATTTTCCAGAATGATTGCAATAAAATCACATATAATAAATTAATTTGCAAAGTTGCGAATTTGAACAACTGTCAATTAATGCTACTTACAACTAAACCTAACGGCCTTATATAAATTATTTTGTCTTATAAACAGTTTAAAAACATATACAATGGATGACGCTTATGATGATAATTTATATTGTATAGAGGAGCATCGTTAATTGTGATAGTCATATTTTTTTTATCACTAAGCTATAAAGCAAATGATAATGAAGCATTGAGTGAAACATACTCTTGGGTTTGAAGTGTTTCCTCGGGGCCTGATTAGTCCCGTGGAAACACTTCAGCTTTTCACTCTAGAGGACGCAGGTTCGATTCTCCATTTCTTGAAATTTTTTTCCTGGGGTCCAGACTGGCCCATTGATCCCCGTCATCTATAACCCGGCTGACCTCTTCATAGAAGTTGGCTGCTTGTGGCAAGGTTGTTACTGCCTTCTCACTTAGCAATCATCACTGATTAGAAAGTGGCGTGAAGGTTTTTCCTCCTCAACAGATAGTTGAAGAGGGGAGGGGAACCTCTTGACTTCTTTGTAAGATCACACTTACATTAAAGTAATGACAGAGTTCAAACAGCATGTTTTAAAAACTGTTTTAAAACGAAACGATTTGCAAAATTTGGATCGAGGTAATTTTTTAACAAAATTTCTTAATAAATTTTACATGAATTTTATGACAGATAAACTAACAATCAGATTGAGAATAAACGAGCAGACCTATACATGTACTGTATTCTTTTATACCATTCAGAAATGAAAAGGATAAGAAAACAAAAAGTAACAATAGCAATATTCATTCTGTTATCAAATCTTTCTTCATTACCTTTAACAATAATAATTTAATTAATTGAAGATACTAAACCCAGCATATTTTAAAATTTTCAAAACTACAAAATCTATTTACTCGACAAACTAGCAAAGATCAATAAAATCGATCATGTGTCCCTTTCTATTGTTCGATCACATATTCTATAGTACTATTAATAGCAGTTTTAACCATTGTTTGCATTTTCCTGATAGAAGGCGTGAAAGAAGTGAATGCAGTTTCCTCCCATCTGTTCTCCCACCTTTCCTATTAAGGTTTTTCCGAATGTAAACATGTTTTCTCTTATTACATCAATGACATTGATCCCATATCAATCATTTTCAATAATGTTGCTTCTCTAGTGGGTTGTATGAATTTCATTCAAATCGAATATGGGATATATCGAATTGAAAGACAGACGAATCCACTTCATACATCCTTCATCCCACTGTAAAAAAAAGAATCAATAAAATAATGGTGTTTTTTACGATTATTGGTTTGTTGGGTTGGGTAAAATTTTATTTAGAGATTTAATCGGTATATCTTCCAATTAAATATAAATAAATTTTAATAGTCTAATTAAATAATAAATATTAAACAGTTTCAACAGAAAAGTATGAAATTTAGATTTATAAACAGATTGTAGATATTGTCAATTGAGCATTTATGCAGTAGATAAAATGATCATACTAATCGATAGTAAAGTAGTCTAAATAATCGTTTTTTTTTAATCTCATATTCTATATTTATTGCCCTAAATAAAAGAACTTCGGAGATGTTTTATAGTTTATAACTCAAATACATAAAAATAATCATCTAAAATTCAGATGAAGATCGATTAAAATGCTCTTTAAGCTTTTAAAGACTCGTTTAATTCCCTTTACTTAGATAACTTAAAAGGAATTAACAATTTACTGCAAGAGGAAAATAAATCAGTTAAAAAATACTTAGACGGATTATATATAGAAAAAGGATAATATAATGCGTACAGAAACATCGTATATCTCTTGCTCAATAATCAAACATTATCCAAAATTTATATTTTTGAGCAATGTGTTGTGTTAAAATCGGTGATAACCTAAAGGCTATCGTTAAATATAAAGCGACACTACGCATATAAATTGTATCATTTCAATGACATTAAAAAAATCTTAAGACTCCACCTAGATTGGCAATTATTTCAATGATTATCTAAACTAGGGATGAGCAACCTCCGGCCCGCGGGCCACATTATTATATCTAATACCAACGCTATATACTTACATATCTGTCTGTACTTTCTCTTTTTTAAATAAATACTATTATTATCAATTGTTTTACTGTACCTTCTCTTTTTTAAATAAATACTATCATCATCAATTGTTTTTATGTACCTTCTCTTTTTTAAATAAATACTATTATTATCAATTGTTTTTGTTTTTCTCTTTTTTAAATAAATACTATTCCGTGGCCCACCATTCTATTATCAATTGTTTTTGTTTTGGCCCGTGGCCCACCATAAATTTTTCATACAGCTCCTTACAAAAAAAGGTTGCCGACCGCTGCTATAAATTATTATTTTACCCCCTACAAAAAAAAAGGTTGCCCACCCGATCTAAACGAAAACTGGAGCGTTAAGGGTAAAAAGATATCCAGAGGCAAATTTTAGAATTTTTCTCCATCATTAATTGCTGAAAAAAATATTATTAAATTACATTGCGAGATTTTTTAACAATGAAAAGTACTATAAAGAATTAATGAATAAAAATACAAATTGGGTAGGATTTTACTTTGACTGCCTCGCGTTTTCGCGTTTGATCTTAGTGCGACGCGTTAATGAATATGATAATAATACGCATTGTAGCGCGCCTTAATGCCTGTCACTTTTTTTTCCTGCTCGATAAAGCAAATGTTAATACGCATGTGAATGATATTAACATCCATTCATCATACCTATAATGCATATTATATGATTATATAATACAGTCGGACCCCGTTAACACGAGGTTCAGTAATACGCGAGTCTGCTTAACACGCTGTTTTACCATGGCTACCTTGATAAGCAATCGCTTGTGATATCACTCCTAGACATCATCGTCATTAAATCTCGTAATCAGCGAGATTAGCTGCACGTTCAACCATTTTGTATTGGTCAAATCACTCAGAAAATTCATATCAATGTTGGAACTTATATTATCGCTCAATTTATATTAATACAGTACTGTAACTCGCAGTTCACTTAACCCCCGGTTAAGTAACCATGGTCCCCGACTACCGCGTGTTAACGGGATCAGACTGTATTATCATTTAATATACGCGCGCAGCGTCGCGAAAACGCGACTCAGTCAAAGTAGAATCATAAGACGACCTTAAGTTATAGAATAATTATTGTAAAAAAAGGAGGAAACTATAAATATTTTTTAAATGTACAGTATAAAGTACATAAAAAAAGACTTTCTTTTTCCAGAACTGATAGTTAAAAAAGAAAACTATAAAAATGTGTAATTCACGATTTTACATGGTGAAATTATATTTTAAGACAAATTTTTTTAAAGATATATATATATAGATGTATGAAATGTTTTGGATAAATTGTTACTTCACTTGTTTTATAATTTAATCGGGAGAAGCCAGTAAAAGATTACTTTATTACAATTTATAAATTAAAAGTATCCATATACTTACATTTTTCACTTCGCTTAAAAATAATTTATTTAAAACCGAATTAAAACGATATTGAAGTACTTAATACTGTACATAATAAAATATGTTATACATCACCAGATTTATCGAATCTTTGCAACCTGTTATTATTACATAAATGTATTCATATATGTTGTGGAAAGATACACTAAAGCCATCTGTTGGCAAAGATATGAAGGATATATAGTATATGGAATATCTGAATACAGCCCTCGAAGAATATCATTCAAACATGAATATGATAATTCACAAACTCTATGAACAATTTATTGGTATGAATAAGAATTTAAAATATCATATTTTTTTCTGAATATATTCACTATTTTGGAATTATTAAAGATAAGGAATTAAAATTTGTTATTAAAGTCGTCTTCGATGGCATGCATGACCTTTTTGATAAAATTTCCTAAAAATAAATCAAATAATTGAAAAATTTTTTGGGAAACAAACATTAGATGTTTGAATATCTGCCGTTTCATATACTTAAAGTTACAGTATTAATTAATTTATTCCAAAATCATCTTTAATGAAATGACTTCCCTACTGAATTTAATAAAAATCAATCAAATTGTTGAAAAGTTATTAGGCAGAATCTCAGAACTTTGGATATCATTCATTTTTAAATAGTTAAAAAAAATTAAAGTGTTAATTAATCGAGATTGTTTTTATCTTCCCATTAATTTCATCATAAAAAATTTTAATTTATATATTTAAATTTAATTAATGGTTAAAGCCACAGAATCAGGAGATGAGGCGTTAAGATTACTTTTAATGGCAGAATATCTCTACTAATTTCATAAAAAAAACTATTAATAAATTCAAAAAATATTAGTGATAGACGTGTAAACAACATATTGATCTTGTAAGCTTTATTATTTTGTGAAAAATATATTTAAAATCATAGCACATAAAATATTTATGCACATTTGAATAGACAGTAGACTGATTTTCTTAAAATTTTTTAGAAGAAAACAAAGTAATATGATTTTTAAAAATTTTTAAGAGAAAATATACTAACAAGTAAATATAATTTTAAATCGGATTAGATATATATTTTTTAATATCTATAGAAAGTGTTTTCTATCATTAAATTTTATTATAAAATTTATTACCAGAAAACATATAAAATCACATATATAAGGTCTATTTATATTTTGCTTTTTTGCTAGGAAATAACAAAATGGGGTCTTTTATAAGATGATAACAGCACATGAAAGACATTCGATAAAATTATATCACAATTATTGATACAATTAATATAAAGAAATTAGTGTTCTTCTGTTATAAATTTCCATTCAGTACCATAAAACCTTGCACTGTTTTAGAGATCAAATTTAATTTTGCACATTTTCAAACTTTCGGATCATTTATTTTGATGTTAGACATGTTAATATACTGTATATATACGTATATAAACTTTTATTATGCAGATGATATAATCCTACCGAGTAAAAAGATGATGGCATATTGAAATAACAAAAAATATTTTGTTACTTTGTTCCTAAGAAATAAAATAGAAACGGCAAATTGGCCGTATATAAGGAAAAGTGAATATTTTATAGAATTTTCTTATAGGAAAACTATATACTCTTGATAGAAAAACTATATAAAATAGTTTTGGATGGAAAGTAAAATTTTTTAGCAACATAATAACATTTTTCTATCAATCATTATATTATTTTTACATTATAATCATGACCTGTTAGCACATTATACAGGGTGAAGAAAAACTTCGTCGTAAAATTTTGTGTACTGATAGAGGGCCTCGAAACAAGTCGAAAATGTCTAATGAACATATGGTCTAGATGGCACCGTTTTCGATTTATAACCCTTTAAAGCTAGCCAATCACCATCGAGTACACAAAGCGTCACGACGCGTCGCGTTGCTAAGACGCGTCGCTCGCCTTCTTATTACCCGGTAATAAATAGGAGAACGACGCAATGCGACGCGTCGTGACACTGTGTACTCGATAGTGATTGGCTAGCTTTAAAGGGTTATAACTCGAAACGGTGCCATCTAGACCATATGTTCATTAGACATTTTCGACTTGTTTCGAGGCCTCCTATTAGCACATAAATTTTACGACGACGTTTTTTTCTTTACCCTGTATATACTTTATGCGTTATGTTATATAATCTATCAGTATACACAATACAGATGATATGTTATACTGTAAGATATACGTAAACTAAATTTTATATAGTATTTTGTAGTTTGCTAATTTTATAAAGTGATATTTTAATTAATATTATTAAATATATAGAAAGTTTACTTCTTAATAAATGTAAAGCTTGAGACCTACATAATTTTATTATTTATGTGAATTTTAGCTTTAAAAATGTGTTTGATTTAAATATTATTATATTGCAAGTCTTTATCGGATGTAACGTTTATTTTTACAAGAGAAATTCGTTTCATAAAATATTACTAATTATCATTTTTACGGAAATCATTACCATATTTTGAGAATATCAAAAACCTTTCAGCTTTTTATCTCATAAAGTAACCAATTTTTGTCATTTTCTCTATGAAAGAATGTTTTTTTTTTTAATTAGAAAAAATTCTGAATTTATTTTATTATAAATATCTTGTCATATATATTAATATTGATTATATAAGTATCGGCAATTGAGATCTTAATAGAGAGATGTAGAACAGAATTCTTTTGTAACATTGTGACACTATTTGATTTTGCATTTCATAAATAATTACTCTTCACTACCGAAATACATATAAATTAACTAGATTTTACGCCATTTTATCATCGTAACAAAACGATGTTTACAACTTAATCAAATCAATATAAAATTGCAATTTTATCAAACTAGTCATAATAAAAAAATAATAGATTTTAGTATATATGACATATTTTTAGAATATATAATTAGATGAATGAATAGCTACAGATTTTTATCTTATTTTGGTCTAATTTAAGAAAAAAAAACAACCTTCTAAATTGATGACTTTTATAAACCTATAATCAAGTAATCTGTACAGCCGGGATTGATTGTGTTGATTAATTGAGTAAGTTTAAAAAAAAAAAAAAAAACAACCTTCTAAATTGATGACTTTTATAAAACTATAATCAAGTAATCTGTACAGCCGGGATTGATTGTGTTGATTAATTGAGTAAGTTTAAGAAATAGACTTATATAGATTTAAGAAAACAGGCAATTATAATTTATTATAGAATATTTTATAGATTGAATTACTTGCACTCTTATTTATACAAAGAAAGGTAAGCCGAATGATTAGAGGCCCTTTTGGCTTTTCTGACGTATTAGAGTGTATGATTGATCTGATAAGGGCGGATGCTATCCACTCTACCGAAACTAATTCTTTTTTTAAATAATGAATCCAGAAGTCGAGGTATTCCATAATGAAAATAAGAGAAAGAACAAAAGTGCCGTTCAAAAATGGTAAAATGACGATTGATATTACATTTTTCCATTAAAGACAATGAGCTTTTAATGTCACATATTAAAAAGAACAAGAAAAGAAAAATTTAAAACCTTAAAGTAGCAGAAGTAAGACATTTATACTTATTTATTTTCAACATTTTATTATGTATGATAAATGTGTCAAAAAATAAATAAATTCAATTAATAATAACGCCGGTTATTCTGTTTGCAGTCCCTAAAAAGTTTGCTTGTAATGATGATAATAACAACATTAAATATGTTGCACAGATTTAGAGAAATATTACGATCCATTATCGTCAAAAATGAGATTACTGTTTTTGTGCAATGTCACAGTAAACGTGCAGAGAAAGCTAATCAAACGAACACCATTTATTTACGTTACTATCCAAATACCACCATAATGACCGAAGTAGATAAAACTGATGTTGTGCAATTAGGATCACTTCGAAACAAAAAAAAAAAAAAAATTTTTAGAGAAGTAAAGCAATTTCGAAACCAGTATTAAAACCAATCAGAAGCAATAATTACAGAAACATCACTTGATCGCCAATCCAGAGTCAGTGCGTTGAACTTCAGACGTATCTTCTATCTTGATTTAATTATAATTTTATGAAACTCCATCTTGGTAATATCATAATGAATGCATCTTATGCTTAATAAATTATGTTAGTTATACAGCTGAGTTAAATGGTATAATTTGATATGATATAATCGCAATTTTATCTCTTAATCTTAAAGGTAGATGGATATATTGGACTGATCTAAACATCTAGTTATTATCAAATGGTAAAACATCTATGATAAATTAATAATTTATTAATGAATGGTTTTTAATTTATTATGATCAATATCATATTAGACAGATCGGCTTGAAATTCTCAATGTTAGACAAATTACTACAAGCATCGAGTGACTAATGGCTTGTAATTAATTCTAGAATTACATTTATATCATCGAATAATATATCGTAATTAGATGATTACAGTATCCACAGGCGGATATTAGTTATTCATAAATTTTTTAACAAAACATTTTTTAATTAACTGCAGCTATATCTTTCTTGTATTAGCCCAAGTTTTGTTGTAGATTTATCAAGAAAATTAAATCGATCAAGTAGATTTTTTCCGATTATAAAAGGTTCCGATAAATTTTATTACTAATTTGCCTTTCAAATAATAATCCTTTTTTATTCTTGAGTTCTTGTGCTATGTGTAGAGGGTAATTGTGGGAGTGAGATCAAGGAAAGAGTGGAGAGAACAACTGGATGAATATCTGAGGAAATATGAGTTTCAGAATGTTTATAAGAAGCGGACATGTATAAAAAAAGAATGACTGTAGAAGATGGTATAGTGTGTAGAGACAGGAATGGAATTTGTGTTTTTTTTTTTTTTCCTTCTTTTTCTTCTTCGAATACTGCCCACCCTCTTACAAAGACCGAGCGTGATGTTGTCATTTCTCTCGGAACACTGCATAATAACTCATGAGTTATTATGCAGTGTTCCGAGAGAATATAATATCTCTAGCTTATTCCTAATAAATAGATTGAATGTGCTATGAAAAATTGCAGATTGTGATATATAGAAGCGATTGCATTCTGCCTTATTAATAACATCGTGATATTATCTGGATAAATGGCATAATAGATTATTGGTAGTCCAAAATCTAAATTATCACAATCTTTCTTCGACAATTCATTTCTTCTTTTAATCTATTGATTAGGATTCATAAAACTATTAAATACTAATATTTCACTATTATAGTTCAATAATATATGTTTTCTGGATAAATGGCATAATAGATTATCGGTAGTCCAAAATCTAAATTATCACAACCTTTCTTCGATAATTCATTTCTTCTTTTAATCTATTGTTTAGGATTCATAAAACTATTAAATACTAATATTTCACTATTATAGTTCAATAATATATGATTAGAATAAAATAGATTAATTAATTCAATAATTGTCAAAAGATTAAAAGTAGTATAAGGAGTTTGTTCATTAAGTCACTGGCAAACGATATTAGACTTACGTATTGCATGTATTTCATCGCTGATTTCTTATAATTTTTAATCACAGATAAGGCACTGGATATATTTTTTTATTAAAGATAATTACAATGAATAATCTAATTGTTCCATTCACATTTTTATTGTAACAAATACAGTATACACACATTCAAAAACATCACGATTACAGTAAGCATACTTCACATTTGTATGCGAAATATGTTTACTGTAAGAGTAGAAAAAAAATCTATTTTCTCATTTTTATATAATTTTGTTCTTTGGTTTTTTGCCTTTACTTTGGAACTTTTTTTACCTGCTGAAATTTGACTCTTGGTGTTATATTTCTTGTCCTGCGGGTATGGAATTTTAGATTATCGACCTTGTTGAGACTGTAGTGCGTAATAACGAAGATTTGCGATGAATGTTTTGCGATAGCAAGTCATAATACAAATTCTACTAGGATATGTCTTTTGAATCCTTTTATGTATCGACAATATTCTCTACCAGAAATTATCTAAAACTTCGAAAAGCATCTTAGATAAGTATAATCTGTTTTTTGGATTATCCATCACGTTGTAGAACAGTTCAGTTTCATCTTTGCATTTCGTCAATGTCTAAACAAATGTCAAAAATAGATAATCCAAAATATGACACTGACATCCAGAACTCGGTAGTATTATTCAAACATTTTTGAAGATATGTGTAGTTTCTGTAATTTTTAACTGAATGATTCATTTTCGTAGGTAAGTCTTCTTTTTTTCTGCATTTTAACGTGTTATGTAAGTCCTGATATAGTAATTTATAATTATTTTGTATTGTACTCATATTAATAGGGGAAGGTGGGGCAAAGCCGGATAGGCGGATCAAACCGGATACCCCCTATATCTCCGTGATGACCGCTGCAATCCAGCGGAAAATTCACAAACTACCTCTAAGCCACCATTATGCCAGTAGGAATTGAATTGGAGACGATGGTTGCACTATAATCTCCATTTCAGTTCCTACTGGGATCATCACAGAGATACAGGGGTACCCAGTTTTGTCCCACTTTCCCTATATCTTTTCAGATATCTTATTAATTCCGATCTTTTATCACTTCTAAATTTACTTACCACATTGATTCTCTTAGAATGCCTATAATAGTAGATTGAAGAGTATTCTCAACATCCACGATGTTATAAAATTTAAAATTTTATGGATTATTTTATTATTATTACAGATTTTGCGAATAGTTTAATAGAATAGTTATTTTATAAAACTTATTAATAGAAATAAATAAATAATTTCAAATATCATATGTTGTATGCACTATATTGCAACAGATGAATATACTGTATAGTATATTTAAGTAGCCACATAAACTTTATAATATAATTTGCTTCGAAGAAAATTCGTCCTTGAGACGATGAAGACTGTTAGGATAAGATAATAACATGATAGGATAATAGGATAACATAGGATAGAATAATAAGATAGGCCAGATAATAATAATCTTTTATATATATAACAATTAAATTTTATTATTTAAATTTAAATTGAAGGTTCTATCCAGCATTGTCAAAATATAAAGCAATTTTCTGCTTGTATTATGACCTAAATTTAATTATCAGAAGCAATGCCTGTCAGAGAAAATGGGCGTCAAATTCATAGAAAGTTTCAAAATTAGACTTCTGAAATTATTTCCATACGAAATTTAACTATTTTTTCATTTTTTATATGAGTTTCCAAAATGAAACTAGTCTGCTTTCTCTTGCTTCTGAGAGTGCCTGATCGAAAGTAATTGCAAATTTATGAGTATACAGATAAAAAAAAAAATCTAATTAAAATTAAGAATTTCATCAAAAGTATATTTGTTAATACATTATACGAAATTTCTTTATTTAAAAACTTACTAACCATTTTATTACATCGCTGTCCCTCTCCAAAATAGTTCAAGAATTAAATATAGCAAAGCAAAATTTTATATCATCCTTTTAATTAATCGAAATACACGTATATTAATTCTGAAGTTTCTAAGGGGTCTTTTATAAGATGATAACAGCACATGAAAGACATTCGGTAAAATTATATCACAATTATTGATACAATTAATATAAAGAAATTAGTGATCTTCTGTTATAAATTTCCATTCAGTACCATAAAACCTTGCACTGTTTTAGAGATCAAATTTAATTTTGCACATTTTCAAACTTTCGGATCATTTATTTTGATGTTAGAGATGTTAATATACTGTATATATATATAAACTTTTATTATGCAGATGATATAATCCTACCGAGTAAAAAGATGATGGCATATCATACATTGAGAACGAATTTTCTTATAAGAAAACTATATACTCTTGATAGAAAAACTATATAAAATAGTTTTGGATGGAAAGTAAAATTTTTTAGCAACATAACAACATTTTTCTATCAATCATTATATTATTTTTAAATGATAATCATGACCTGTTAGCACATTATACAGGGTGAAGAAAAACTTCGTCGTAAAATTTTGTGTACTGATAGAGGGCCTCGAAACAAGTCGAAAATGTCTAATGAACATATGGTCTAGATGGCACCGTTTTCGAGTTATAATCCTTTAAAGCTAGCCAATCACCATTGAGTACATAAAACGTCAATACGCGTCGCTCCTTCTTACTACCCAGTAATAAATAGGAGAGCGACGAAATGCGACACGTCACATTTCGTCGCTCAAAGTGTACTGAATGGTGATTGGCTACTTTAAAAGGTTATTACTCGAAAACGGTGCCATTTGGACCATATGTTTATTAGACATTTTCGACTTGTTTCGAGGTCTCCTATCAGTACGCAAAATTTTACGACGAAGTTGACGTGTCGCATTTCGTCGCTCAAAGTGTACTCGATGGTGATTGGCTACTTTAAAAGGTTATTACTCGAAAACGGTGCCATTTGGACCATATGTTTATTAGACATTTTCGACTTGTTTCGAGGTCTCCTATCAGTACGCAAAATTTTACGACGAAGTTTTTCTTCACTCTGTATACAGTACAATACTGTTAAAATTTATTCAAAAATATAGAATAAAATTAAGTTAAAAAATTTATTTGATAACTTTGAAACTTCTTTGTTATTATTCATATTTTCACTTGATTGACTTAATTGTTAAAAAAAACTTTATTTAATCCTATTTTCAAAGAGCAACATTTATAACAGTTACATTCTTAAGTACAGTGATACCTCGGTTCACGAACATAATCCGTTCCTTGACCCTGTTCGTGATCCGAATTCAAATGTCACTTTCGCCAATTTTACGTCAAGACACACCTCTCATTATCAAACACCTCAAAAAACTTGTCGATTGCATCGTTCTTTTATACTCGAGTGAAGTACAGTCCTGTATTGCTTCATTTACATACTTATATGTAACAAGTTCAAAGTTATTAGCTTACAGAATAATTCATTCATGTCATCATTTTTACAATTAATTTATATATCGAACAAAACACCGATACGGATCATTCTTATTTTCACATATCAGTTCAGTGGTAAAATTAGTTAGATTAGATGATGACATCATTACCCGGGATAGCTCTTCTGGAGGACGGTTCCGATTCCGTATCACGTGATTGCCAACTACGACGGAGAAGGTGGAAGTAAGTTAACTTTTAAACTAAAATATAATATGTTAGCATATAGGAAAATAACGATAAATAATAGAGTGCATAATAAAATAAAAATAGGACAGGTCAAAGTTAACTTCCTCACAAATTCACTAATCCAAATTCTATGAATTGGAAAATTTTTTGATTGATCTGGTTCTGTTGTTGATCCATCTATGGCAGGGGTGACCAACCTTTTATAGTTCAAGTGTCAATTTTTTCATTTTTTAGTTAAGATGTGCTATACAAACTTATACCCCTTTTCAGCCCTTTTAGTAATCAAATGATATCCATGTTAGTGATCTAGCTAACATGTCATGTGGTCACTAACACAATGAGGTTGCTCAAATAGCGTTAATCTTCCATCTTGGATTTTATATCAAGTAATTTATGTCAATTACAATATATAAATTAATTTCTAATAATCAATACCTGTCTTTAAACCTTCCTGCATAAATCCCCTAACAAACAAAAGTTGTTTAATAAAAATCCATTCAGCTGTTCTTACATGATAACAGGCGTGCACAGGCATTTCTGATTTATATATAGATAAATTGTACAAGAAATTTTCTTTTAATTTTTCTCTTGGGTTCAGTGTGCCACTTCTAATCATGCAATGTGCCACAGGTTAGCTACCCCTGATCTATGTTAAAGTCCTCTTTACCACATATGTTAGTAAATCATAGTTGGGCCAGACTGGACTCCATTATTTAGTAACCATCCAATGATTCAGAAGTGATGTTAAAAAATAATTGCTTATTTTTCTAGTAACTTTGTTAGGCTAGTTTGAATTAAGCTGCTGAATCACAAGGAGGGGATACTTTTGCTAACAGTCACTTTTAAAGCTCACCATGAATGACATTCATGATGGATCAATTGAAAGATCAACAGTCTTGCCAGGATCACACTTCATGAAAAACTGGATATATAGGACTTGGAATTGAACCCAGATCCTCAAATCTGATAAATGATTGTTTTATCATGCAGCCATTCAGAAGACACTAAAAACTTAAACATAAAAATAATTTAAACATTCTATCTTTGTTTTTACATGATATCTTTCTTTATTTTTATCTACAAAAAGTGCTGGTAGGCATAAGATACACATTTTCCTTGTTTTAAGGAATAAACAGCATTTATTCAACATTAATGTACATTATTATTTTTTTAAAACATCAAATATTCTGAGTTCTGATGGTTAGGGAATGTAATCTCCATTTATAAATTGCATTTATGAAAAAATTATGTTCCAAGTGATGATGATTCAAACTATAATTAAAATTTTTAAATGAAACTCCATTGTAAATTGGGGACCTCTTGTATTCCTACAACTCCTAAGAAACTATATAAAAATAATACACAGCAATAAAAAAATTATATATTATATTATTATTATTATATATATTCTTTATTCATCCAGGACTATCACCATTTGTTGGAAGATATCTAGCTATTCTCTCTGGGTAGGCTGCTCAAAATAGATTAACTTCCCTCAAAAAGATAATTGTATGTTTTGGAATTTAATGACTCCATTTAATACTTACTTTTAGACATATCTTCCCTTAACTCTTTTTTTTTTTAACAATAAACATTTTTATTTAGATTATTCAAGATGTTCATTCTTGTGCTTTTAAACTTTTAATCATCACTTGCAAATCTTCATAAATCTTAGCTAATGATTTATAAACTATAAGTTTTGCTAGTTTATAAATCGTTAGCTGAGATTTATGAAGATCTGCAAGTAATGATTAAAAGTAAATTATAAGTTTTTAAAAAACTTATATTTTTTTTAAATTATGTAAGTTTTGCTTGGTTTATTTTTCTAGAGCTATCTGGTTGATTGGTTGCCTTTAAGAGTAGTAAAAAATTATGCAAGTTTTGCTAGTTTATTTTCTGACATATCATATTGATAAAGAATTTCTGCAAACACAATGTTTAGATTTGTTAAGTTTTTTGTGTCAGAAAAATGATAATTTTTACTACTATGTCTTTATTTTCAATTTCTTTTTAAATTATTACATTCGAAGTTATCAAAATAAAAAGACTTTATTCAATAGTTAATTCAAAATATTTGATGATAATATAGCAATGATAAAAACTGTATGATTTTCTTCTACCCAATTCAGTTCAATATAATTCTACATTTTTAAATTAAGAGTTATAGATTATACAGGAAATAGATTATTTTGATAAACTTATCATTTTAAAATTATTCATATTTTTTAAGCTATTGCTATACAAATGTCAAAGTAATATTGACAATTCTGAGATAAACAATATTTGAAGTTATATAAATAAAAATACTATCTAAGAAAGAATAGAAAATAAATATATAGAACTGAAATATAATAGTTACATTTTATAGTTCTAATTATGATTATTATTTATCTAAATTTATATATTTAATGATTTTTTATTTTATATTTACCTTCCAGCTATTCCAGCAGCTTGTATTTCTTGAACAAAAATGCCTAATTCTCCACAATCTTCAGCTCTTAGTCCAACAACACTGAAACCCAAACTGCTCCCATCTGGTTTAAATAGCTGAATATTATGAATTTCTCTACCTCGTGCACCTTTAACTATTGTTCTATGAAATTCTTCAGCATAACTCTCAGTTGTAATTGTAGTAATGGCAGATAAAAGATAATTTGGTGGTACAATTGTAGGAATTGATATCTTAAAAAAAAAAAAAAATTTATTTAGAAAAATAGTTTAACAACAAAATAATCATTAATTCAAAGCTGAAAACCACATACAGTCAATCCTCATCTTCCTGAATATTGCAATTTTAAGTAAATCATCATTAAGGAATTTTTGTTATAAGTCAGATTATATTACTATACTTGACAAGAGCATCAGAAGTTAGTATTGAATCTATGGGAGAAGCATATTATCAATTTTTGTGACAGTATTAATGCACACAGATCAGTTGATTTCGATGTAAAAGATAACAGTGTCAGTAAGAACAGTGTTTATTTTTATGTAATTGTGCCTCTGGGTTTTCAGTTTCAAATAAACATTTCTATACAATTTGCTTTATTTGACATGAATTATAATTCACTTTTAAATTATATAATAAATGTTATTATCTTCAGTAAATTAGTTTTAACCTGAAAATAGTGTGCACATCATCATGTTAGTGTATTCAAATCCAGTTTATATCTAATAATAATTTACAAAAACCTTCTAGTGTTATCCAAATTTTTGTTTATCTAAGGCTCATTCAGTCCATATTATTTCAGATAATCAGGAAATTATTATATTAAGGAATGATGTCACTCCAGTCTTGTTGCAAGTTGCTTCCTCCCATGGTAATCATCTAAATATAGAAGGTGGAGACTGACAAGTGAATCTAGATCTCTCATATAAATTTTTCAAGATATGGTATTGTAATTTGATCTCAGACTTTTTGGTTAGAAAGCTGAAGTATTTCTATGCAATAAATCTGGCAAATTAGTTCAAGAATATTATAATTTAATATAATGTTAATAGAAAGATATTGTATACATTCATTGGAACTCATATAAAATATAGTTATTTGATTTTCTATAGCAACTATAAGTTTCCATCTTACTTTCTCTCTTATGCTTCATTTTACTTTAATTAATTTAGTTTTTTTTTATGAAACAACATTAACTTAAGACAATATTCCATAAGGATTGACTGTACTGTATGCAGTAAAAAAAATAAAAAATATGACAAAGTTAAAAATACAATTTAAAAGTATTTTTAAATTTTAATTGAGTCATCCATTGTATTAAATTTAACAACAAAAAAATATATTCATTATATTCACTTATTCTATGGTTATCATTCATATATATATATTTTTTTAATTTTAAAAGCAGTTGTTTTAAAATAAACAACTTAGATCAGTTATAACAGAAATGACAAATATCTACTAATATTTTTATCATAGGACATGATAAATTCTCTCAGTTTTGTATAAAAAAATATTTTCAATGATGCTGAAAGAGCAATTACTTGATTATCCCTATCATATAGTCAATGCCAATTATTAAAAGCCATATACAATTCCATTAGAATTATAATTGATGACAGATAGCTGTAGGAAAATGAATTTATTATATTATTTATTTAAAGAAAATAGTTAATCATCATTTAATTCAACACTATTAAATAATGCAGCATTGAGCTGTCTTTTTAATAGCAAATCAATAGCAGATTTTTGCAAAAATCTACTAATTACCTCAAGTATGATTAGTGGGATACAAACAGGATGGTTATCTTATAAGTCATTTCATCTGTATTAAATCTTTAGTGATTTTAAGAATTATATTTATGTAGTGGTTAATAATTATAATAATATAATTGTTGAGCAGAATTGTCAAACCCAATAATCTATTTAGGATATTGCCTATTATTAATGCATTTGTTAATAACTTTAAACATGCTAGGTTGAATAATTTAGGTATCATTATATTAATACAGCATGAAATAGTAAATAATATTGTAACTAATTTTATATTAAAGAGTTAGAGTCCAAAGAAAAAATGCAACAAAAGTATAGTAGAACACTTTTTAAAGTTAAAACTCTAAAATATTAAGTACAAAACGATTTTGACATATTTACATTCTTTTCTGTATACATATATAATTTTACATACATTTTTATACAGATAGCTGGCTTATAGAATGCTGATGCAAAATTCTAAAAGTTCAAAAATAACTGATAGAACAAATGCCAGCTGCTATTATTTAAAATTATGTAATGTAAACAAAAATTAATAGTAGAGATGAAGGCATATGAGTAAAAAAATACAAAAAATAAACATTATATGTTAATTAATAAAATAAATATATTATATATTTGACTGAAACACAAGCTACAGAGCTTTTCATTTTGTTTTCTTTGGATTTTAATAAATAACAGCATATTACCATGAATCTTTTATATATAAGATTTAGGGGATTTTTTTAGAAATATTTTAAGTACTAGAACTAAGTGAATATTATAACACGGAAGAATAATGGGATTTTTGTTATGTAAATATTCATTTACAAGAGGTTTTATAATTGGAATAAATCAAGCTCATGTAATAAAGGATTATTATATATTATTTCTGTGAAATTCAACTAACTATTTTTGCAACTTTTATGTTAAAATAGTATTTTTTTATTTCATTATCTTTTTCCCATCATAATTTACATCTAAAGATAAACCATATTTTATTTACTTATATGATTATCAATATTAATTCTAAAACAAAATAAATAAAATTATACTTACTTCTCCCAATGAATTTGAAGTAGTTTCTTTTACTTGTGAAAGTTTATCCTTAGCATTTGCAGGATCATACTCATAATTCTGTTCTGGATCAGAACTTGGTTCAAAAGAATCAGAATTGCCAACTACATCAGTAGGAACATTTAATAATAATTCTCCCGTAGCAGGAGTTATATCAAAATCAACAGGAAGTATAGAAGGATGTTTATGAAGTTGATTTTTTAATTCATGTAAAGAATCCTATAAAATTAAAAATTTATATTTCTTCATTTTTGTTATTGTTAAATTCCTTTATTTTTTAATATTAAATCAATGTATTAATCAAAAATTATTATTATTTTATAAAGTTCTCTGTTTTTTAATATTAAAAAATAAAACTCCATAAAACAATAATAGCTTTTGATTAATGTTACATCGCTCAAAATATGAAATAATAAAATGAAAGTAAATAGTTTATATTTTAAAATATATACATGAATGCAATAATCAATATTTACTTTTAATAGTAATTACAAGTTATATCCTTTTAAAATGTATATTAAAACAAATATTTTATTCAAAAATAAGTCTAAAGTTTTCAAAACAAAGAAAAATATGCTATTTGCTTCAAATAGCATATTTTTCAGCTAAATGATGTTTATGTTAAATATCCTTTTCATTCTATTTGTCAAACATTAGTGAAGACCACAAAAGAGAGAAGTATCAGAAGAAAAACAAAAAATTTATTGGTTAAGGAAATGATTGATGTTATAATTCAACAGAATATGTATATACGAGAAAAAGAAATATTTTAAATAAAATAAAATCAATCTAATCTTAAAATAGATATATATCTATTTTCATTATTTTTTTATAATATATAATTTTTTTTAATAGAGATGTATCTTTTTTTAATAAAAATATTTAAAACTTATATATATTAAATCAGCTCAATTAGCAACGTTATACTGCAATAAATTTTGTTTGAACTTGCTAATTGAGCTGATTTAATATATATGATATTGAACAAGTTGCTTATCTATGTGATATATATTTAAAACTTTTACACTAAAATTAAAATTATTATTATTAAAAAAGAAAATGGTATGAAGAATTAGATTCTTTTGCCAAACCAAATTTATCAAAAATAGAATTAATTCTATTCTATAAAAATAGAATTTTATAGAATAAGAGAAGGAATAATATAAGAAAAACGACCAGAAAATTTAAATGAATACCTTAAAAAATTATAATATTGCAATTCACAATAACAATTAAAAAATTTAATAAAATAATGAATGTTAATGTGAGTGATGTAAACAACATTCCAGAAATCATGATGCAAAAATATCTGTATAATGTGTGTGAGATGATCTTGAATTTTTGAAATAAATTATTTTAATATGGGATATTATTTTAGCTAAAATCAGTGGTCTCAACTGGCGACCCACAAAACAATTTTATACAGCCCGTGAAGATGTTTTAGCTATTTGTTTAAATACATGTTGCAGTCGGAAAATTATTACAATTTAATATTAATAAAATAAAAATGTAAAAAGTTTTAAAGCATACAGTACTCAACCTGCACTGTGCTATGAAACTACTCCCACTTTCTCTTTCATTGTAATTGTTTAAAAATATTTGGCCCTTCATTTCCTTTCAAATTATGCATTTAGCCCACAAGCAATTTCAGTTTGACACCATTGAGCTAAATTGTATTCTGATCAATAATTAGCTGTTTAAATATATTTAAGAGTTTGATATTTCAACCGCATTATAGTGAAATACTTTTCGTAAAGATTTTATATAATATCTATCAGATATAATAAAGTGTTTAAAAATTAATATATTTCCTTAATAGAAATTTATTGTGATTTTGTAAAATCAGTCCTTTTTATTTTTTAATGCATTTTCAAAACCTGGAAATTACTTGAATTTTCTGGATGATTAAATAAATAATTTTAATACTTTTTGAACTTTCGTGTTTAAAAAAGAAAAAAAAAAAAAACAGCTATCAAAAGCAACTTGTATTCATTCTTAAAAATAAAAATCTTATATATCCTTATCAGACTAAAGTATTTTTTTTTAAATTAATTTATTTTTCAGAAAATTGTCTATACATATAAATAAAAAAAATTAGAAGAAAAATATTAAAAATGGCTCAAAATAATTCTTGGATTTATATTAAGCACAGGTTCATTTGAAGTAATTATTAATAAGATTCTAGATTAGATTATTTTATTAATTTCACATTTATTTACTATATTATTTTACCAATTATTAAATAGATTTTTATAATTTTCTTCAATAAGTAATAACACACAAAATATTATACCTGTATTGTTAGTATAGTGTTAAATACAGGGCTATCCAAAACACTAATAAGTGTATTGACATCTTCTTCAATTGTTGGATTTGCATTTGTGCTATTTGACTCTCTAAGCTGCTGTTGTATTCGTTCTAATAACTGAAGTGCTTGTTGGGTATCTGAAAATTATTATATCATATAATGAACATGATATATAAATTAAGGAAATTTATGTAACATTTATTTTTACATATACTGTATAAAAATATATAAACTAGAAAATGTTTTCTTAAATCAATAATTTTTAAATTATAACAAAGCATTCAGTAATTTCAATCAATTCCTATTATATTCTACTTGTTCACATTCACATATCAACATATCTGAATATGTATTACTTTGTGGAAAACTTATTTTATTCATATGATGAGTATACACAACAAATTTTTTATGTAGTCATTAATATAGTAACAATAAACTGCTGATAGTTACATTAACATTTCTCCCAATGTGATAAAAATTTATTTTTTATAATATTTGAAATAAGCAATTAATTTATTTAATTATTCAATTTTGATTAGTAAATGTATGATCCAATCATATTTTAATACAGTGAAACCTCTCAATAGCAGACACCTCTGGGGAACAGAAATTTGTCTGCTATTGTTGATGTTTTTGATGTTGATTATGTTTTCAGAAATGCTATGCTAGTACTGTCCGTCCAGCTTAGCCGCGACCATCAACACAGGTACGCCTGCGTTAACTGAACGAGTCCAGTGACAAAATAGGGATGACAGCTTCGTACATGGATGTTTTCAAAGGCAAGATAACAGACGTTGAATGAAAGTTTATTGTAATGTCGAATGCTAAATGATTAGTTTCGACACTGGAAATAGTATATTTAACAGAATTTAATATAATATTAATTCACCCGTCATTATACCGACTGCGACTCTCCCTTTCGCGTTTGGACTTATCCACCTTAGCTAGGCGCGGCTTTCGTGGACGGACAATACATCTATATAACTTAAAAATACAGATTATGTGTCGTCTTTTTCGCTTAAAATAAAAAAAAATGTTAGGATTATGATACAAAATATTGCTCAGTATCACTATGAACATGTCCTTATGTCGCTCTGATCTGGCTCTTTTATAAGGTCCTAAGGAGTCAATTTTTCTTTTCTACTATGACATTAAATATCACTAGATGGCGTTAAGTATTCAAGAAAGTGCATCGTTGAGTAAGTGCAACAGATATCTAACTTCCATTAATCCTATAGGTTTTACAGAATAATATACTTAGGTAAAATAATTAATATCGATTATGATAAAGAATTTTGTTCAGCGTCAATTTGTGCATATCTTTCATCATATTTTTATATTAGATCTTTTATTTTAAAGGAAATTTTATATTGAATTTATAAATAAGTTAAGGTTCTATATGAATCATTACAATCATGACGAATCACATTTCTCCTCTATTATAAAACATCCTTGCAGTCGGCCGGATTGGTCGCGTGGAAACGCTTCGGCTTTCCACTCTGGAGGATCCGGGTTCGAGTCTCGGTCCCACCCGTTGAAAATATTTATCATGGGGTCCGGGCCCAGCCCGTCGATCCCCGTCCTCCACAATCCGGCTGACCCTTCGCAGGGGTGGGCAGCCTGTGGAAGGGCTTGTTTCGCCCCGCCACTTGGTACTCTCCTGAATGGAAAGTGGCGTCATCTGTTAACAAAAAAAAAGTCCTTGCATATCTCAAACAAAAGTTATGTATATTTAATTATTAAATAATACTTATATTAATATACAACAAAGTTATATATACAGAAAACTTTATTTTATTGTCAAATTATCCTACTAGTCATGAGCCCACAACTATATACTTAACAGAACATTATATAATTATACTGAATGATATTTAAAATTAACAAAAAGAACAATATACTGGGTGAAGAAAAACTTCGTCGTAAAGTTCTACATATTGATAAGGGACATTGGGCGGCTGGATGGCCGAGTGGTAACGCGTTGGCGTGCCACGCTAGAAGACCCGGGTTCGGCATCTCCTGAAAAGTTTTTAGACCGGATGTTGAAGGACGGGGTTCTGGGCTCAGCTCAGCGATCCCCTCCTTCACCATCCGGTCCCTCTCCACGAGTATGGGTTTGCCTTAACCTCAAGGGAGCCCGGGGCGTGAGAGATTTTTGGGGCCCTATTAAATTTTTAAATCAATTTTTTTACTTTTAGAAAAATACATACAAGTACGAGGGTAAGTCAAAAATTATCTACACTTTTGACATAACTCTTCCTAAACTGACTGTAATACTTTTTTGATAATTCAAGTTAATTTATTTTATATTATATATTTATAAACATAATATAAAGAAATTTAATGAAATTATATGTAGCATTTTCTTAAACACTGTTTTCCACTTATACACTTATAAAATAACTTTTTTGATTGCATTAAAACTGATTCATGACCATATGGACTTACAATGGCTACATTTGAGAAAAGCTATCTTTAACAAATTATATAAATTCCTTCTTGAATTTTATTCCTGAATGTCTGATCATCAGTACACTCTGCCAAAGAATGAGGCAATTATTCACAAAAGATATAAAAAGCAGATAAGGAATTCATAAGGAGAACTGAAAGATTTTGTGTTCAAGATTACAAACCCCTTATACATTTCTTATCCTGCTTTTTATATCCATTACAGAGACAACTGCCTCATTTTTTAACAGTGCACTGATAATCAACTCCTCTTTTTCAAATTTATCTTTGAATCTATTTATCCTTCTATAAAATTCTTAATCAAATATCAGACTGATTATTTTCTTTCTTTCCTTATTTACTTTTTAAATATTAATATTGGCACTATCTTCTTATACTAAATATATCAAATAGATTTACAACTTATACTTTCCTCCTTCCAACTCATATCAGTTTTAGATGTTACAAAGATGCAGCTATTAGCCCTCTTATTCTTGCTGCTTACTATCTTTCCTTTAATAAATCTGAAATGCTCTTGGAGTTAAATAAATAAAATCTGCTATGTTACCCAGCTAGCTATTCTATCACAAAATTTTTATATCTCAACCATAAAATTTACTTAACCTTTTCTCATTTACTTCTCATTTGAAATCAACTGTCAATCTTAAATATACTTCACAGTTTATTGCTTATTTTATTCCTCTTATTTACAAGAATAAATCGCTTGCTTCAAAATTTGGTTTAAATCTGTAAGTTTCCTCTTGTCTGTCTCTTTGTTATATGTTATACAATAGGGACTCAAAACAAAAATATGAACTAAGTGGTGTTTACTCTGTTCCTTAAAAAAAAAAAAAAAAAAGACAACAACAATGCATTGTCAGAAACTTAAGAACTTTGATCACAGAACATACTAGTAATAGTGCTCCTCTCTTGTAGAAAAAGTGCTTATTGATAAGTTTTCTGTTTAAGAGGATGCAAAATTATAGCTCTTAATATTCTATTAACTATAATTTTTAGAGAAACTTTAAAAATTGAACATTCTTGCATGTTTAATAACCTTTCCATATTGATACAGCAAATTCTGCAGTAATACAGCAATATATTTTTTTAATCTAAATAAATCAATATTTTATTTTTATTTTACTTTTTATTTATTCTTTATGTTTTCCATCCTATTTATAACTTTCTTTTTTTATTCTTAGTTTTGCATGACAGTCATTTTTAACTGTTTCCTTTTGTAGCTGCATAACCAAATTTTTTTTTACATTAGTAATAAGTCCTCTTTATCTCATTTTTTCCATTACCCATCCATTTTTCTCTATCATAATAATTCAACTCATTCCTTAGTTTCTATCTGCACAGTTGTTTGTTTTTACTAAATTTTCCTCTTCTCCCTTATTCTCCCTGTCCATTTATTTCATTTTCTAGTTCATTAAGGCCTTTATCCCATACCAACTGAATGTGGAGGAAAATTTGTTTTACTGTTAAGCTTGAAAATGATCTATGTTTAGATTGAAAGTACTTGTTCTTTTATGTAATTGTTATAAAGAATTTGCACTATTAACCTGTTGTATGCTAATGATGGTGTATGTGAGGAGTGGCCAAACTTCATGTCACTGAGCCACATAGGAGAATCTCAAATACTTGAGAGCTGCAAACTGTTTTTTTGGGTAATCATAGTAATGATTTCAAAAATTGTTTATTATATATTTTACATGTTTATTTTGTATAGATGCATATTACTTTTTACAATAAATAAACAAATTATAAATATATTATTTTTTAAAATTAAATAAGTATTTGCTCTATATTAACTATTGACTTTTATGGTATGGAGTCACATTGAAAAATACTAAAAAGCCATAAATGGCTTGCAAGCAGTAATTTGGCCATCATGGGTATATGCCATTCAAGATCATTTACAACCAGCAGCTATTGACATGATATGGCAAGGACAAACAACAGAATTTTAAGATTGCAATTTGGCCAGTTTTAATCATTTATTATAGTTGTGTTTAGAGTTTCCAAAAAAGGAGCATATTTAGTTTCTGATGATGATTCCTAAATGTTTTCTAGCCAAAATTTTTTCTTAAAAGAAAGAATTTTACAAAAATTTATCTGATTGAATATTATTCAGAAAATTTGCTTTTGCTCTCTTATTCTAGATCAGCAATTCTCAACTTATGGTACATGTACCATTGGTAGTATGTGATTTACTTATAGAAAGGTATGTGAAAGAAGCTATTTTTGGAAAATTATATCTAAATAATTTATTCAAATATAATATAAAATAGGTATAAAAAAAAGAAGTTAAAACTATTTCTCTATTATATGATTATTGACTTTGTCAGCTCTCTGTCATATACAGAAATGTCCAGGGTTATTGACTTCAGATCATATGCCATTTTAGCACCATTTTGTGCAATTGCCAGTGCAAAGGTTTTATGCTGTTCTTATAGGTTTGGAGTTTGCTATAGTGGGAACTAGTACAAGTGCTCAGTCCACACAGCATGCAATGTTTTAAATTACAATTCAAGAACACTATTTTTGTTCTTCATACAATCAGATAAAGCATTACAATCACAATTTTTCAACATACACAAGTGCAGCTAGATCTTACCTCAGAAATGTCAAATTATTAGTTTGCAATTTATTTGTGAATTATTATGGTTATTATATTTTGGTTACCAAGAAACTAAAATAAACATTTTTTATTCACTTATTTTTTTATTTTGATACCAACACTTTTTATAAATGGTGGTGGTATGGAGAAATTTTGATATTCTTTAATTGGTACACGAAATCCAAAACATTGAAAACCACTGTTCTAGATTATTTCAACATATAATCAAAAAAACAAAAATATATTAAAGTTAATTACTGAAATTTTTTGCAAAAATTAAATTTTTATAGGATGATCCATAAAATCTTAACTTAAAAAATATTATAGATAATATCAAAAATTGCCTATTTTAATTCCATTAAAATAGACAATTTTTTAATAGTTAGTTGATTTTTTAATTCATTTTCATTGTATTTTTGTCAAAAAAAAAGCAAAAAAAAAATACTAACATAAACAAAGATCCACCATTAAACAGGCATGGCACTTTTATTGTTTTAGTGCAGCCATTCCTTCTTCCAACACTTTTCCTACCAAACCTATTACACACCCAGAAGTGTGGTATTGGGAGTGATGTGAGGCTAAACCATCTGGGTCAAATTAGATTAAAGAATGTTATAGCTGTTTATATATGGGACAAGATGATTTTCACGTGTTTGCATTTTTTTTATATAAATTGAAAAATTTTTTAAATATTAAAATAAAAATTGTTGAAATGAAGAAAAAACTTGTCAATAAATATAAATTATTAATAATAATAATGACAATATTTCAATAAATTTATGTAATTTTTGAACTATAATTTATGTAACATGATAATATTCACTAAGTAAAATTTGCATATTAATTGTTTTTTTTTAAATATGATCTAATTTTCTATATTCATGGCTGGTTTTGTTCAGAGAATCTGCCACTATCCAAATATAGCAATTACTTTATTGGATATCTAAAATTTTATATAAAAAATTGTTTTTGTGAATCTCATATACAGAACAAAAAATTCTGGAAAAAATAAAATTTGAAAAAATATTTATACTATTAGAACAAAAAAATATACAGTGAAACCTCACCTAACGGACACCCCTCAATAATGGACACTTTGTAATTCCCCGGGAGTAATACATGGATGTCTATGGGAGCATCTCCCCCCCTCAAAAGCGGACACTCTCAATAACGGACACGGACACTTAATTTCGATAATAACGGACAATAAAAACTAATAAAAGTACCATATTACAGCTCAAAATTGAAACACGAACGAAAATCACGAAAAAAATTTTTTATTTTTAATAATGATTCCACAGGATTGAAATTAATAGCGGAAGTAGAAATGCATCTGGAGAATAAGTTCAAAAACGTAAAATAAAACAGTGTAAGATGTCAGATTTTTTCCCCCAAAGTGTAGAATAGTGTATACACTCCCGAGATTACATTCATATTTTATAAGTTTTCAAGTTTTATAATAATACCATATCAATAAGTAGCATTCAAAATATTAATTTATAATCTATCTTCTTTATGTAAATTATGTATTTATGTTTTAATTTCTTTACTGTTTCAAGCTACAGTATATAGTATTTGTTTATTGTTTGTATGTTCGTATTGCGAAAGATAATATAAATAAATAAATAAATAAATAATGATTAAAATAAACATTTAATGCTAAATTTACCGACTTTGTTACTCATTTAACGTGAAAATTCGTATCGTACTAAATCACACCAAGCAAAAAAATGGATGGCTCAGATGGTCATTATCCTCAATAGTGGACACCCCTCAATAGCGGACAAATTTCTGTTCCCCAGAGGTGTCCGCTATTGAGAGGTTTCACTGTAATAAACTGTAAAAATTTCAAAAGATTTCAATGAAAATTAAGCAAAATATGATAATTTTAATTTTTTGCATATTAATTAGGCTTAATTATTTAATTAGCCAGCTTGTTAGTGTCATTAGCTTTTTTATTTTTGGCATGCAGAAAGTTAAAAAAAACCTATTAATTTTATATCATTGTTTATTGTGTCCTCATTTTGATATTCTAAATACATTGAATACCTACAAGACAGTTAATAAAATTGTTTTTGTTTACCAATAAATTGTCAACTTATGAAAAGTACTTTAAATATTAATGATTATAAAATAACTGCATAATATAAATAGAGTAGGCCCTCATTTAACATCACCTCACTTAACATTGTTTTGTTATATCATGAGCAAAACTAAATTAATTAATTAAAAACTTGAACTTTTTAAAGCAGCAGAATGGAATAAAGTCCCTATTTACTTCCATTTCCTGCATAAAAAACAGAAATTAGTATAGTTATAGAAAACTAGGTCGTCATATTTTATATGAATGCTAATTTAAGTACATTGTATTAAATTATATTGCAATAGGACAGATTCACTGTGTGGAAATGCTTTGATTTTTCAATCAGAAGACCTGGGATCAAATCCTACCTTGGGAAAATTATTTGTGGATCTGAGCCTGGTTTGTTTATCCCCTTCCTCTAAAATCCAATTGGCCTCATCAGATCTAGTTGGCATGTGGTAGGAATGATTATTAGCAAATGATTGCAGACTGACATAAAAAAAAAATTAATCATAAATAAATCTGTGAATTCTAAGATATCTTTAATTAGAAAATAATTTTCTTTCCTATAAATTCTGAAATATAACTGCTATGTAACATTCTCCAATTAAAATTTATATTCAAATTATGTTTTGCATTTTATTAGTGACTAATATAGTAATGATTAGATGATGAAAGTTACTAAATATTATAAATTCTAATACCAAAAAGAAAGCACCCTAGAAACATAACTTTGACTTATAACAATAGGTCTATGGGTTTTCTGGTTTCAGTTAAGTCACAATTTTCAGAAACCTAATCCTATTAAATGAGGATAAAATATATGAGAATTTCTTGTTTTCACATAATGATATCACTATAGTAATTGATAATAAATACTCAGTGAATGACTTATTTTAAAAAAAATTTAATATTTAATTTAACAGGTTTTAAATCAAATAAAATATAATATAATATATAATACTGAGTGCTGATAATTCAATTTCAAATAATTTGATATCTAACAATTCAAAGTTTAACCATTAATTTGAAAATTCCAATTATTCTAACCTAATCAAACATTTCAGAAATGATGAATACCATCCCTTTCTGTTGAACTATATTTATGCTGTAAAATCTTGAAATATTTTAGTGGTCCCTCCAAAATAATACTTTTTAAAATACATTAATATATTTTATGAAATTCGTAACTTATGCATTGAAGTATTTCTGTTTAATGTTCAATAATGTAATATATTCATTAATTATTATTGACAAAGTCACAATAGATTATCAGAATTCTACTTTAACATGAATAAAAATATACTTACCAACAGAGATTGGCATTTTAAATTTAACTGCCTAAATTTTCTTCTTTATTATATAATTTGAATTATATTTTAAATTCATTTTTTGAATCCTTCAATAAATGAAAATAAATCTGTAGAATGAATAATTTATTTAAATCAAAAACATGATATTAATTATTTAAATAATGAAAAGTTAAAAACAGTATAAACTATAAATTTTATACCTTTAAATCAAAAGATCATTTTAATCATTAACAAATTTATTATTACAATAAAAATTTATAATAATAAATAACAGTTTAGAATATTCTCCATCCAAACTCTGCTTTTATCCAATACGATATATCAGCATACAAGCACTAAATGTAGTGACTAAATTTATTCTAAAACAAAGCTTAAAACAAAGAATGAAACATTTTCAATCCATATTGGATCTTCTTTGGCTTGCTATGGAATACAATTTAAAAATCAAGATTCAAATCTTATAAACTATTATTATTTTCTGTTACTATCTGAAATATTTGTAAGCTTTTAGATCAGTGGTTCTCAACTTTTTTTTTCCCCGGGGCCGCATACATTTGTTTACTACATTAAGTGGGCCGCATACATTTGTTTGCTACATTAAGCAGGCCGAAACATGCTGTATCAGCAGTCAACAATCGATTGGTGTCACATGAAAAAAGTCAGATTTCTAAAAAATCACTACGAAAAACTCTTGACTTCTCAATTCATGAATGCCATAGATCAATGTTTTCCAAACTGACCTATGACCTGTAAAATTTTATGAGTGCATCAAGAAGGACCTAGCAAATTAGGAAATTTCTAATTTTTCCAGATTTAATATCAGAATTTTTATTTTTGATTGTGGGAAAAGAATTCCATGCTTTCATTAAATTCATGACTGTGTGTCTGGGCCGCATGTAAAAGCTTGCCGGCCACATGCAGCCTGCGGGCCGCAGGTTGAGAATGGCTGCTTTAGAACAAAGTGCCTGAAGATGGTGACCAAGTCGAAAATGTTAGTAATTTTAAAGTTAATAAAATAGTTATCAATTTATCTCAGCTGCTATTAGTGCTAGTTTTTTCTCCTTTCTTAATAAACATAATATAATTTGAAATTTCATTACTTGTAAATGCATAGTATAATATATATCAAAAAAAAACAAATATCAAGCACTAAATGCAGTTAGACTTTCAAATAAGTTTATTTATTTACAAATCGTTAAATGCAAACGTCACTGGTTAAGTGGATATTCCCTTGTCAGTCCAAAACCAATCCACTTAGAGAGATTTGACTGTATCTAGAAATGTTTACAAAACTGCCATAAACAGTAGAAAACTATTTAAAGATAAGATATTAAGAAAATAAAAATAAAAATCTTTTATTCTCAAGCACTTATATTATACTATGCACAGATTCAACTCACTTAAACTGCTTAAACTTCAACTTTAAAATATCAAAAAACAGCACTAAACGCAGTTAGACTTTCAAATAAGTTTATTTATAGAATTTTAACATAGCAGGAAATAGACCAAAGTACTAATATTTAGCAAATATTATCAAATTCTCTTTCGACAATTAACTAACAAATTATTGATACAATCATTGTACCAATATTTATCTATGTTATTTTTGTCCTTTTTTTTGTTAATTTTATTATTAAGAATGATTCATTTGTTTATGTTACATATGTTGATGCATATATTATACAATATTAGTATATCAAAGAAGCATAGAAAGAAACATATTAGAATTCATCAGAAGGATCTTAAGACCAATGCCTGAATAAAGGAACAAGCCAAAGTAAAAGACATAATGGTAGCAGTTAGTGGTAGTAAGTGAAGTTGGGCAAGCCACAATATAAACAATAGAGATATGATATAAGAAAAGTAATTGTTCCCAATAGATGCAGATTGCACTAGATAGGTACATATGAAAATAAAAGAAAGAGGCTTATATATCCAGCAGTGGATGAAATAGAAATGATTATGATGAAGTAAAGTTTTAAATAAGTACATTTTTAAACAATATTAAGTTTATTTGCTGAAGATCAGATTATCAAATCTACCAGAGATAACTATTATATCAGTGCTTAGAGAAATTTATTTTATTTATTTATTTAATAAGTTTAATCATAATTTATTATTCAATATTTCAAATTACTGCTTCAATTAATTTTATTTCAATTCATTAATGAAGGTATTTGTTGAATTAATTTGTTAACTAGTTTTCCTTGCAGTAAAATATTTGTTGAGTTCATTTATGTGATTAAATATTTTCTAAAAATTTTTTGCTGTTCATTTTCTTATTTGATCATTTCATTAATTATTAGTTAAGTTAACTGTTTATTATTTAAGAAATTAATAATTTTGTTTGCTATAAGTTGTTATTATCTGTATTAGATTCTTTATAAAATATCAAAAAACAGCACTAAACGCAGTTAGACTTTCAAATATGTTTATTTACTATCGTTAAAAGCTAACGTTTTCAGTGTAAATACATCATCATCAGGCATTTAGATTCGTTAATTTGTTCTAATCGAACTATAGTTAACGTATTGCTATGATAATTAAATTCTTAAAAGAACAGAATTAACCGATTTAAAACTTAAACTACAAATACATTTCAAATTTAAATAAACAACAACTGCTTTTTCTCATTATACTCAGAATACAAGCAAACGTTTTCAGTGTTAATACACTATCATCAGGCATTTAGATTCGTTAATTTGTTCTAATCGAACTATAGTTAACGTACTGCTATGATAATTAAATTCTTAAAAGAACGGAATTTAATTAGTCTCTTTCTGGGATTGCTTCTTTGAAGCAATCCCAGAAAGAGACGCATTATAGGAAGATGGAGATAACTAGACCGATTATTAAGATTCGCAGGCTAATCGAAAAGGAAACGATGCGTTTAGTGCTGTTTTTTGATATTTTAAAGCGAAGTTTAAGCAGTTTAAGTGAATTGAATCTGTAGATTCTTTATACAGGTAGGCCTCGATTAGCGCGAATAATTGATTCCACGAATTTCTCGTGCTAATCGAACTAGAACGGTGCTTATAAGATTCAAATTTTGATTTTTAAATTGAGAGAGGATCCAATATGGATTGAAAACGTTTCTTCTTGATGTTTTAAATTTGTTTTAGATTAAGTTTTTTGCGTTTAGTTTTTGTGCATTGATATTTCTTAATAGTTGATAGTAATTAAGAAATATCAATGCAATGCAATTAATAAACAAAACTCTATTAATTCTTAACAGATATTTATTTATTAATTTTTACTCAGCAGCATTCTTTAATACAAAAGACAAGTCACTGCTTAAAATCTTAATTAAGCCAGCTCATACACTATAAAAATAATGTTATTTGAACAAAGATCAAACAATTCTATACTGAATAAAAAAAAATCTGCAGAAACTTTAAAAATGTTTAATGAAAAACATGGAAACCAAACAATGAAAAAAAAAAATTTTTCAATTGTATGATTGGTACAAGCTGTTTCAAATTAGACAGCTCTCAATGAAAGATGCATGATCTGATCAATAAACCACCTCTGGTACAAAAACTAATATTTTGAAGGTAGCTAAAATTATGCAAATATTATAGAAATAATGATTTCTTAATTTTAGATATTTCAGATGATAATTATAATAAAATATTGAAAAATCAATTGAAAAAAGAAAGGCATGCAATTTTTTGTTTTAAAAAGAAGTTAAATATTGAACAACAACAACTTAAAGTTGCCATTTGCAACATTCATCTTCAGTGTTTTGAATAAAACTTAAATTTTTTCAAAACAATGAGTGGAGGAGAAATTTGATGTCTTTATAATCTATTTATTATATGACAAACTTCAAAATGATGTTCAAAAAATTCAGAAAAAAAAAAAAAAAAAAAAAAAAGGTTAGGATCAACTGCTCAAAATAGAAAAAAATGCTAGAATGTTTTGTTCATAAAGGCATTATTTTTTAATTTATCCAAAAGACAAAACTGTTGTAAAGATATGTTTACCTTATGAAAAAAAGAGATGCAATTTGAAGAAATCAGACCTTTGAAAGAAAATTAAATGGTAAATGCTTCATGATAATGGACCTATATATAAATAAAATTTGGTAACAGAATATATTAATCAAACATTCTTGGACTATTTTGCAGTATCCACTATATTTCTAGATTAAAAACTTATTAAAAGGAAAAAGATTTCAAGATATAAAAGATGCTAAGTAAAATATAATTTTACTTGTTTCAAAAAGAAATTTTTAATTTCTTATTTATTAAGTTAACTAGAATGTTTATTTTTATTAATTTTTATAAGTTTTTATAAATCCTTGAAGGAAGTTTAACTATTTAAAAGATATTTTAAATAATTGAAGTTTAATTAAATGTATTGATCAAAATTTATAAAATAATTACATTGTAAATTAAAAGAAAACTTTCTGAACTCCTATTAATAGCATTTTATATTGTTATTATTGATGAAATTTATCAAGTATAATAAGAATTCAATAAAATGAAAAGGACAGATAAAAGTGTTTTCTTATTAATATAAAAACATTGTTATTCAAATAATTTTCCTCCAATACAACTAATATATAAAAAATATTTTAGTTATTATGAATCATTTCATAAATATATTTTTTTTTGTCCATCAAATAGTTTGTACCACTAGGACTGAAGCCACCATATTCAGTTCTTAGTTACTGATATTTTTGACACTAACAAAACTGAACATTTCAAAAATCATAATAAAAATCCTATAACTAAAACAGCTATTCTCAACTTGCGGCCCAGCAACCTTTTACGTACAGCCTGGAATGCAGTCATGAATTTAATGAAAGCGCGGAATTCTTCTCCCATAATCAAAAATAAAAATTCTGATATTTAAAATTTTTTTTAAATCTGGAAAAATTAGAAATTTCCTAATTTGTTAGGTCTTTCTTGATGCACTCATAAAATTTTGCAGGTCATAGGTCAGTTTGAAAAAACTGACCTATGACATTCATGAATTGAGAAGTCAAGAGTTTTTTTGTAGGCAATTTTTTAGAAATCAGACTTTTTTCATGTGACACAAACAGTTGCCGACTGCTGATATAACATATTGCAGCCTGGGGAAAAAAAGGTTGAGAACCACTGAACTAAAAGCTGATAATGCGGTAGAAATATAATCAAAAATAAAAAAAAAATCTTTCAATTATACTGCATTCTTAATGGAGAACTTAACTGTATATAAAATTATTTAGAACCATATATATAGATAAATCTTGGTTTATGTGATTCTGATTTTATAATAATAAAATGTAATTTTAATCAGAAATTCAATTTATGAGCCTTTATTCCAATTTTATTAGAAATATACAATGAACAAAAGTTTTAAAGTTGGATAAGACATGACTTGTTAATGTAGAGGAATACAAAATAAGTGCCAACAATATAACAGACATTACATGAATGTGTTTCTAAGAAAATTCCAAATTTTAAAATAAATATTTATAAACAAGTTTGTTTTATTTCTTCTATGTGGTTCTGTCAAATTTTGAAATGAAATATAGTTGACTAGATTGGCTGCAGAGAAACACCACAATTTTCCAGCAAGAAAATCAAAAATCAAATCAGTCCTGTACTTCAAAATTTATAGGAACAGTCTCAGCTTGGCTGTACAGATATCTGATTTTTTTAATGATCTCAGCCAGATGGCTATATTAATATATACTGTTTCATTCCTGGAGAGCAAGAAGCAATTCTGAGATCTAATAAAAGCTTAGAATGAAAACGAATAATTCTGTTTAATGCATGTTATAGTATACAGAAATATATAATTTATTTATTTTTATTTATTTATTTATTTGTACAAAACACAATCAAATATTGAAGTTCAAACATTGATTGTAACAATAAACATTGAATATAACAAAAAAAGATATAAATACATACATTGAGTAATTAAATAATAGAGTTAAGTCTCATTAAACAGATAATGACACGAAAATACATTATATTTCTTAATAAATTTATCAAAATCTTTCTTGTCAAAGTAAAATAATACAATATACAATGCAGAAATGCATGTTATTCTATAGAGAAATATTCAATATTCTAAATAACAAGATACTCAATAAACTGGACCAAAAACAACTTAAGTGCAATTCGATTGTTTTTAAATAATCCTGATTAATCTGCCAATTGTTTTTATTTCACCTTTTAATTATTCTTCACATACTTGTCATTTCTTATTCTTTCACACGAAAATTAATTTAGAATGATTATATAAGACGGGTAGACAAACTTTTAGATTCTAATGGTGACATACTATTGAAATTAATGACAACAGTCAACCAGATCAGTTATCATTAATTTCATCATTAGTTATCAAAAAATATTGATAAACAATAAAAAAAAACAACTAAAAATTTAAACTGAATATATATTAATTTTATTTATATTTAATTTTTAAATAATAATGATATATATACATAATACTATAGCTAAAATATATTTTTCACAAATAATCTATTTACATCAAAGTATATCACTATATTCATAATATATGAAACCCATATAATAATTTTTTCATATAGATTTTCAATATATTAAGAATTTTATAGGAATAAACAAATTTATCTATTAATATTTATTAAAATTTAAATATTTAACGTATAAAAATAAAATATAACATTGCGAAATCCTAAAATATGGTTTTCTATATTAAAAAACTACTACCTACTTTAAGTTGACAACAGGGTGTTTTCAATGCTTACGACATGAGCTCCGATGTCTCTTCTAAAATCTAACTGGATGAGCAACGAGAACTGTTTTCTTATACTTCTTTCAGAACTTTCAAAACAATTTTTCAATCTTCTTACATACAATAAAATATTCTATAGAAGACGATTACGTAGATACGAAAAACCGGATTTTTTTATCTTTTATTTTAAAAAACTTTTGGTAGAAAAGTTTTGCAGAAAACTAAAATACTTTGAATATTTTCTGTAATGATATGTAGCGTTTTGACATATCGATTTTTATAAGAAAATTATATGCAGTAGTCTGTGTAATTTTTTAAATAACAGACTGGATATCAAAATTATCTTTCAATAGGTATAATAGGTATAATTTTGATTCTTTCTGCATTATTAATTATTATTAAGTAATAGTGCAGAAAGTATCGACATAATAAGTGTATATACAGCAAGTAGTATAAACTAAGAATCTGTATAGACTACTATAATACAGTATATGTAGGAGATAAATATATATAACGAATACAGTTATATATATATAAAGATAATTTGTGAATCTACTTAAATTTTATAAAAATTTCTAAAGATAATTTTAATTTTAAGTGAATAATTTAATTTTTTGTTTTGTAATTTTAAGTACAAATATTTTACACTAAATGTTCATAAATACAAATTTTAAATAAATACAATATTGTGTAACATTTATTTTTGGAGTAAACTTCTGTTTTAATTAACTAACAATTGATCTTATTTTAAATTCAGAAACAGTAATTATAGTTTGTTGTAAACAAAGTACGGAAGTTTTCAATTATTGTTTATACTGTATTTATCTCGAGATAAGAGAATGATGATGATGTAATATTTTATTTACCAACAAGAATAGAATTTCCTCAAATTGTTTCGAAGCAATACTATATGAAAACAATAAGAAAGGTTATATATATCTCCTATAGTATGATATATAGAATTAATTTCCAGAGTTCTTACATCGATTCTATGACAATAGGGGAATACAGTCACGATGATAAATATCCGGTTGCAAACTGAACGAGTTTTTAAAAAAAATTTTATATTATTCATTGTTTATATAAATATTTTCATAAGAATATAATACTCGAGATATATCTTACTGTCTCTCAACTATTCATCACTTTCGAAAAGCGACAGAAAAAATCCCTGTTGATTTGTCCATTTGATTTAAAATTGAAAGAAAAATCTAAAAATTCTGTTATATAGTCCATTAATAACAACTTTGGTGACATTTTCAAAAATTTTAGAAATATAAAAATATACATATATTTTTAAGATTTATGCCGTTGCCTAGATACCCCAGGTAGAATACAATATGACAAAAAAAGAATATTTCAAATATGCTTGTGTGCTGTTTAGTTTGAAATCTTCTATTGTATGTGCATTATTTGCTAAAATATATATGCGTGTGTGTATAGAAAAAATCCGCTGAGAAATATTACCCACGTAAAATTTGTATCTGCATATACAGCAGTTTTTATTATGATGCTGGAGGCATTGTCTACGTCCTTCCTGCTACTTGAAACAGCGAAAAGGAGGGAGAGAATGACTAATAAGACAGAACCACATCTGCCGGAAACCCTCAAAGAGAGTTTTGTGTCTGTGCATTGAAATACAAAACTATCGGTAGGCATAAATGAGCATTTCAGAAGAGATATAGGCAATCGTTTTCTTTAAAATACTATTCAAAAGTTTTATTTCTCAATTGAAAATTTCAAACTTTGTATATTATATAACCACTTTAACATTTCTTGATGTTTATAAGACTGCGGTAATAAAAATAAATTAAATTCTCTTAATAACTGTTTATCTAAGTTGACATCTAAAAAATTACATAGTCTCCGATGAATAAAATGGCAAGTGCTGTCAAACGATACATTAATCATGTATTATTCAGGAATTAATCGGAAAACAAATTATTGATTGTTATGTTGTACGGTAAGGTCAACTAATAGGTTGTTTCTAAATTACGCTCGATGATGAATATAAAATTATTTATCGCAGTTTCTATTTAAATAAATTTTATTATCATTTTTTTACAATTTAAATTAGATTATACACTTCACACCTTTCTCATTTAAAAGTTTGTTTATAAATAACTTTTAATCATCTTATAAATTTCAAATTTAATTTACTTTAATTGTATTTTGAAATAATATATTTATTATTATTTTTCCAGCAAAATTGGTCATTTTATTGCTTCGTTTTGCTTCTTTTCATTTGTTTGTTTACTAGTTTAGTATCAAAACTGTATGTTGTTTCTTATGAGAAAATCGGTTACCAATATCGTCATTAAAACTGGAAAAATACAGTATTGGCATTTTGATTTCTGATGAATACATTTGCGGTGTATCTAATCTTAAAATCCAATCTTTTTTACTCCGTTACTGATGTAAAGTCATACGAGTTCTTTAACTTCGAATAGAATCATCGATTCCATTCAGAAAACTTCTATAAAATCAATTCTACAGTCATTTCATGTTTGTTAAATTTTATCTAAAGTGCCTTCCAGATCAGAAAGAGATTCTCTTTGAAACCATCATGTACAAACCAGACTTTCCAACACTTGTTCTAGCTCATTCTCTCCTCCTCTCTCGCCACAGGAGTCCGTCTTTCCTTCCACCCACTCATCTTTTATCAGAATCTAAAATCGACCCCTACTTCGTCTAGTTTTGGGTTGCTGCAGATATAAATTTATCACCCACAATCTGAGTACAATCTTTCGACTTAACACGAGGTGTAGAAATGATAAATTATCTGAAGAATGATGACATAAAAGAATATATATATCTATAAATAACTTTTTTCTTTCAGAATTCTTTATAAAACGAATACCATTTAAAACTTATATTTTAATGAATATTTATATATAGGTATATATAACTTGGAAATATTAAATTTTGAGATATAAACAGTTATAATTTTTCATTCATGTTTAGTACTTTTGTAAAATTTTTAGCAAAATCTTAATTGAAATATGTAAATATAACTTAAATCGAAAAAATTATGTAAAAAGCTAATTAGATTAAATATAAAATGAATGAATATTTATTAGAGTTATCAAACAAATAATAAAATAAATATTTGATGAATATATAAACAAATGAAGATAATCAGTAGTTGGTCATTTAAATGTTTAATCAAGATTAAACGTTCTCTAGTTTAAGCGTATTTTACGAGTAGCTTGCCGAAGAGAAATTCGTCAAGGATATCATCCCTTAGTAATTACAGCAGTTATATTTATGACATCATACCCGTTTCTGCTGCACCGTTCATGTATTCAAACAAACAAACAAGGGACGTGTTCAGCAGATTAAAATCCAGGTGATCATACTCTTTCACAAACATCAAAAACAGGATAATATAATTTATGACGTTTTGTTCGGCTTCAGACAACATTAAATTTCGTTTAATCGTATCAAATTCTTACAATAATAAAACTTATCATTATTATATCAAGTTAATTGTATTTTGTAGAACACAATAAAACAGATATTTACAATTACTATTGTAAAAAATTTCGCATTAAAACCTACGTTATTTACATTCTTCCGTTGGTTAAAACACGACGAGTAAATTTTTTATTGCTGGACATTGCTGTAATTTTATGTATTAGTGGTATATGGCATTAATCGATACAATGGAGAAGACTTGAAAGGTCGACATTTTCGCTTTGGTAACTCGAAAGGAGGGAGGGTAAAAATATGAAAAATTAAATCGAGACTATTTTAATATAACGTTGCAACTTTTACGACCGCATCTAAATATTTCACTTTTAATTTATTAATTTAATAAACGCGCTGATAAAGTTGTTTAAAAAAAGAAAGGTCAATAAATTATTTTAGGCAAAATTTTTAAATATGCAATATTTTATCCCACAAGCTGTTTATTTAAGCGCCATATACTGTATATAAATTAACATAAGCATCTTTAACTAGTTTTATGAAAAATCAGCAATTATAGAATATCCATTTAGGAAAAAATTTTAATCACTAGAAAATATTAAAATGGTCCTTTCATTCTCGAATATATTATTTATAATTCATAATATTTTTTATTGTTATATCTTTATCGATTTGTTAATACTGTATATTAAATTTATTAATTTAATGCTTTTCAGCATTCGTAAATTAGTAATTCCTGAATTAAAAAAGATTAACCTCATTTTTTATTTAATTACTGTATATTATTTTCATATGCTTAATAACGTTTCTAGATTTTTCTTATTACGTTAATTAATGTTGTAATTAGTCGGAGCAGGGTGGCAAAATTGTTGTAATTAATACAATAGTTATATGTAACGATAAGATTCATAAAGACAATAAGACAATGGACACAAACGATGTAATTCGCCATAAGGATAAAAGATAAAAGTATTATTTAAACAAATAAAAATAAAAATTACGTATAATATTCATTATATACTTTTAATGCTATTAAATTTTTAAAAAATACAAAAATTTTTACTTTTTAATCGATATATAGGCCCTATATTAAAATATAAAGATAATCGAAACAAAAATTTAAATATCCGATAAATAAAAGAGCAAAGTTCGATATATGGAAAGAATTGAAACTGTTAGTAAAAAACTTTGAATTGTTGAAACTCATGAAAATTTAGCAGGGCGAAAAAGTTTAAAATTTCGCAATTTCAAATAAATCATGTTTGTATGTATAACATATTTTGAGTTGTTACCATTCATCTATCGCATTCGAGATATTTTACTCTGTTGCATAATTTAATATATATTATGTAATTATTATCACGTCGAGATAGATGTAAAATTAATTACGTCCATCTTTTATTGATGACAAAACCATATATTCTAAATGTGATTTAAAGATTTAACTTTCTTCCCAATTTAAAATTTATATACTGCTACGGGTACTGTATTTTATTGCTTACAACGACACAAATCATTGAAATTTGTTGATTTTGATAAATTTTTCATTAAATAATACAATATATTTATTTTAATCTTTATATATTTTTAATGAATCTATAAAAAATAAATTTAATAAAAAGAAAATAGAATATTAGAAGTTTGAGATCATTTTGTCAGAAAATAAATAAAATATATAATGTTATTTTGTCCCAGAGTTTGTTTAAAATTTAAAAACGGCTTTTTATGTATTCCATTTTGGTTTAAATTATATTCAACTGCACTTCATTCCAAAAATACATGCACTTAAAAATTTTGTAGATCCACTTCATCTAGTTATAACGTAAATATTATTTTATGTAGAATTTTTTCGTCTCTCATAAAAACTACTTCATCTGACAGATAATTTTTTTTTCCTTTGAAATTTTTTCTTTTTTTTTTAGATTATTATTATTATTATTATATATCATAGGAAACAGATATCTTTGTAATTATTTTCAACAACTTCATGTTTGAACTTCATTAATTTTAATTTTACAGATACTGTTATATAAAAATAGCATACAGTATTTCTTTCAATCAGCACGAAAGTGTTCTGGTTTAAATCTATATTTTTTTGTCTTTATCAACGATTGAAACACTTTAATCATTCGATTAAAATGTTTCAATAATTTCATTAACTTTTTTAATGTTTATAGAAATTACTTTACACGGAACAAAATTAAATTTTCATTAAAAAATAAAACAAAATAGTTAGAAACATTCTGTTAAAGATGAACAGAAACTTACTTCGAAGTTGTGGTCAAAAAAAAAGAAAAAAAAAATACAAAGAGAAAGATAAACTCTCGATTAAAGCAAGATAATTAGATGTTTGCAAAAAAAGAATAAAAATGAAACGTAACTGAAAACAACTTGCTGAAAACAACCATAAAGAATTAAAGAATAATTTTGCATCAGACTGCACTAAGAATAAAAAAAAAAAAAAAGAAAACAGTTTAAAGAAGAGTAACATTTACTTATCAAGATGATAATGCGAGTTGTCATAGATACAGTTATCAAGTAAAAATGTTTTTAGAATTTAGAGTTGAGAGGATACGGTGGTAGCCAAAAAACCAGCCAACTATAAATCTTTAAGTAATAATGTTTAAGAAACAAATGAATACAGATGTGAAACAAAATTTCTTGTGATTTTAAGAAAGTTTTGCCCTTTAGACAAGAACTTAAAATATTTCAAATATCGAAAAGTCTTCTATAAAAAAATAAATTGAAAGAACTGTAAAAAGAAGAAATATTCTTTTATAAATTATATTTGCATTGTTATATACAGTAAACTTTAATTAGATAATAAAAGTTTTGTGTTTAAAATCAGTTTTTCTCTAAAAAAAAAAAAAAAAAGAGTAGACTGAATATTTCCCAGATCAATCTGCATTAATAATATGAATAATACAGCATTCATTTAAATTTCTTTTTATAATTTTAACTGATTTAATGCAACTCTCTTTGATTATAAAAATATTTTTAAAAATGAACTTTTTTTTTTAATTCCAAACTTGTAAATTCCATGATGAATATTATAGATTAAAAAACTATTTTCTTAACATTAATTAATGCAAAAAAATTTTAAATATACAAAATTAATATTTTTTTATTTTTTATTTTAGTTTTTTGTATTTTTGTATTTTTTATTTTTTAATTAAATAAAATGTTAGTGTGTTAGTAACTTATGACTATACTTATATTAAGATCATTGGTGAAATTTGACCAAGTTTTGAGAGCTGAATTCAAAAGAAATATATTTTTTTTATGATAATAAAGTTATATAATATGTTAAAAATGTTTTAACGACAAATTCACTTTAATTTAATAGTTCACGTCGTAGTTGAATAACGAAATAAATTTTCTTTTGTTTTAAATTTTTAGAATGGTTTCATAGCTTCTTCGTTCCAAGCACTTTTATATAATAAAAATACAATTAAAACTTCTAATTAACTTTAGATAATAAGTTTTCTAAACTTATAAGTTTTCGGTAAGTACAGGAAATACATTAAACTTACAAATATTACACATATAACCGCAAACATTACATAAGGTAAATTGACTTATTATTCAATTTTTCTTTTTTCAAATTTTGTTTATTATATGTTAATCTAACACTTAAAATGCATTTCTTTAAATTTATTTAATTGCTCTAACATTTTATGATGGTGTTAAAGGTAACTTATATGTTTAATTCTTGCATGCATTAAGAACTAAAAATTTATGAGATTCCTCCCATACATGTTAATGGTTCTCTCATTTTCGGCTATTAACAAAATATCTCTCCATTTTTTTTATAATATTGACTACAAAAACAATATTGTATTAGGTCTTAATCTTAAAAATGTGTTTAAATCTGTCAAGGTGTTATATATATTTTTTATTAGCATAAGATTTAATGAAAAGAAGTATATAAAATACGAAAGAAAAATATATATTTATTGATGTCTTATAGTAATTAAAGAGTAATGCATTCATTTAATTTTTACACAATTAAAACAACACAATTAAATAAATTTAAATGTTCATGAATGATTAAAAGTATTTTAAATCATAAAACTTTAAAAATATTAATTTTTTCGTAAAATTTGTTTATTAATTACATAAAACTGACTGACATAAAATTTCGGAAAGAAAAATTCATGTAACGTTTTTATGATCACTTTTATATTAGAAAACACTTTTCAATAAGTACAGTACATTATTATTCATATGCAACAGCTTCGAAGATATTAAATTTTAAAAATTTTGAACTATCATCTTGTAACGGAATCACATAAAAACTTAAAAGATATAAATAACTTGAGTAATAAAGAACAATCTCTTAAAAAGTGAATAGTAGACTATTCAAATTTTTAAGATATTTTTTGGAGGACAGAAAATAGGAAGAGGAGAAAAATAATTGGATAAGATTATTAAAACTCTGTTTATATGACTTAAATCTATAATATCATTCAAGTGTAATAAATAATTTCATAGACATCGACTTTTAATGATTTGAATAGTCGCCATCTTACACTGGCAAATTCATAGAAATCTCAAAATTAATGGAGACGTATCTTGATATTAATTACCTAAAATTTCATTATTATTCAATGTTTAATTTTTAATGTATTTTGCAAACAGCAAACCAAGATTTAAGATCATTATTTTGTGATAATAATATTTTATAATAAATATAAATATATATTTTAAGAATAACTTAATAGGCCTATACATTTTATAACTAAGCATTAAACATTTTCTTTCAATAAACGTAAATCGTAAATAATGATGTGACAATATTCTTAAAATGTTGAAAGATCCTAATAATTATGTACACAAGTTATATAAAACGTAACTTTTCGTGCATGAAAAAAAAATTTTTTTTATTTCCGACTTTACATAATATATGTTTTCAAACAGTAAAAACCGCTATTTGTTAACATGGAACTACAAACATTTAAGAATAAGATCTTATTTTATTTTTAAATACTTTTCCCGTTTGCTTTACATAGATTTTATGATCTATAGACAATTTTTGTTTTATAAAAAAATTCATATCAGTTATTCATAAATTATAAAATTTTAATAATTAACAAGTGAAGTGTTTCTTTTATAATTTTGTTATATTTATAGTTAAAATGGTCATCTTTTAAACATCCCGATCATGTCATTCATTTGCAGCTGAGTTATCAAATTATATATAGGCCTACTATGATGAGAAATTCAAAACTTCCTTTTATCTCATTCAAAACAAAGTTGTAATAATGTTAAGAAATACGATAGTTATAGCTCTACCGTATACTGTTTAATAAGTGAACAAATATTTCAATTAAAAATATAAAATATTATAAATAATTTTAAGATGATTTAATTATAAAATCCATAACGTATTTTGAGTTTTTCAAATTCAAAATACTTTTAAGTAAATTGAAAGCTTACTTAAAGGAAATGCTTTTAATATTATATTAAAATAGCAATAAAAGTATTATGGAAGCTTAATTAATAATTAAAAAAAATATATTTAATTATGCAAATCGCGTGTAACTTCGATAATATATTTTTAGTTATAAAAGATATATAAATTTTTAATTGTTTATAGGATTTATAGTTTCAATTATTGATATAAAAGTTCTTAGGTTAAGCGATAATTATATATAATATTTTCTTTTAATTATTAAAATAATTTTTGTCATTTTAAACAACCATTTTTGCTGGAATTAATAGGTTAAAAAAAAATTAATATTTCAAAGGAGAAGAAAATACAAGTTAAATTATTCCAGCTGGAAGAACTTTCTCGACAGCTGTTATTTAAAGAATTCAACTTTATTCACTTGTATAAATTTAATGATTCTAAAATACCCCTATTTTATTCAACCAATAATTTACTTAATTATGACAAAATGTTTTTATATAGATATATAAAATATTAATAGTTTCTCATTTATTTTTACAAAATTTAATTTTATTTCTATTCATAGTTAATTAATATTTTACAGAAAATAATATAAATTTAGTTGAATATTTCTTATTTAAAACATCACAACGACAAAAAAAAGTAGAAAATAACAATGGCCCAGAATTCAGCTAATGAGATTTTTCCGTTGTTCATTATTATATTTTTTCTTCCTCTTTCGTTACTTTCCGAGTTCATATTTCTTTTGACATTAAATATTTTCTATAATATTTCCTGAGTTGAATAATTAGTAAACATGATATTATTCTTTTCAAAGTCATTTATTTTAACCTAGTATGATTCAGATTTCTGTTCTTTATCCTACAGAAAAATGCACGTTATTTGCTTGTAAGCATTTTTCATTCTGTTGTTCAACTTTCAAAAAGTCAATTTTGACAAATTATATCGCTGGAAACTTTACTTATAAATCTTTCTTTGACTTTGAACAGCGTTATTTTGATTTATTAAATTATATAAGACCTTTATGGATTGAAAGTTGTCATTTATTTAGATTATTAAAAGTGAATTCTTATTTTTTTATTATATCGTTTACTAAATTTATATCCAAACAATTGTTTTGTTTATTTAAGTGAAAATTTTTTTGTTTGTCATTTATTGATTATATTTCGTGATATCGTCTTTTCTCCCTTGAAGGAAGAATCATGGCATCATTGTGAAAAGAATTTTTATTATATATTATGGATTAGACAGTATTTTATATTGCTTGTTACGCTGATCTATAAATCCGTATAAAAACGAAGCATATATATATATAAAGTGTTTCCATAATTATACTATATCATAAAAGATGACAAATAGAAAATATTTCAAATGGAACTCAAATGACAGAATTTCTGATAGAAATAAAAGAAAATAAAATATAAAATTAAAAAAAATGCTAAGAAGGAAATGAACACTTTAATAAGGTTGAATGAATGTGCGTCATTTTAACAAAAGGAAAATAGAGGTCTAAACGAAAGAGGAAATTTTGGCACGCGTGCCATTGATGTCACGCGAAATGTTTATATTTCTGTTATTTATAAGGAGTCCAACAATTTTCATTATTTTATATCACAGCAAATGATTTCTAACAATGGTCTTTTGATTACCAGTTCGTGGTTTGGTTTCGAAAAGAAATATATATCTTTTAAAATTTTTAATGTAAACTTATTACGCTTTCAGACTGATATAATTTTTTCAAAGTCATAAAACAAAAAATATTATATTCATTTATGAATAAAAACTGCAAACTAGAGAATTAAAATTATATCATCATAAAAATCTTTATCAGATAGTATTGTATCGGAAAAATTGCAAACAATTCCCCGTCAGAAACGCCCGTAAAACAATCTAAACAATATTGTTAATACTGTAATACGATTTATAGTTCGTAATAACAGTAATTTAAAATTACATTATTACATGGTAATATTTTGTAAAATTTTAGCGGCAATAAATTCCGAAACATCCTTTCATTCACATTCTGAAAGAATAATTTTGAAAATCGATGGTCCAGGAATGTTTCTGTCTTTCATTAAATTAATTACAAATGTTTAAAAATATAATTAAACTTATACAGCCACAATAATCTCGGTCCTGCTTTAAATTTTGAAAGTAGTCTATGTATTCTTAATCAGTTGACCAATCTTTACTTTCTTTTTTTCCTTTTTCTTTTTCCTTCTTATTTTTCCCCCAAGTTGAGATAACTAAAAAGAATTATTTCCCAAAAGATTCCAACCGAATGTCTTGTGAAATCACTGAAAAATCCACCAAAACCAATGAAAGAAATGCATTCTATATTTTCAGTTATTTTGTCTGAAATTCGGTACGAATATTCTCAATTGCTTTGTATTTGATCGTTTCTCATGGGTTTTGCGGTGATTTCCAAGACATTCGAATCGTATCTTTAGGGAAATGCTTCTAGATATCTTCATTGAGAAATATATAAGGTAAACATTGATCGGTCACTTATTTATTTATTTTACTTTTTAATTTAAAGCAAAACATTAATATCTTAAATTATAAAAGTACTCTTTCAAACACATTTTTCTATTTTTCAAAATATAAATCATGCTAATTCATTATAAAATGTCAACAGAAGTTATACTTTATATTCTCTCTCTCATATATATATATATAATATAAAAAAATCCATTAAGAGAATGTTGAAACATAATTTGTAGTTCAATACGTCGGTTTTGGCCAAACAAAGCATTTTCATTATTATATTCATTGAGAAAGGAAGATAATATCGAAAAATATATTATTTATGAAAACGATCCATTTTTAGAACATTTCAACTAAGTTATGCAGTGTTATAGTAATAATTGAATATATCTGTCTGTATGACATCCTTTTATGAAGATTAAGATCGACAATGTCCCATAAAATAATAAAAAAGTTAAAAAATTCTAAAAACTCTAACTATTCATCAAAATATCATTCTCGGTTTGTTAAACAAAAAATTTTTGTAAATATATTTAAAAAAAATTTTTATAGTCTATATTCTAATTAAATATATGTAATTCAATAAACTTATGCAGTATTTTTCACAAACTAAATTTAACACAGTATTAAAGAATAAAAATTTTCAGTAGTAATTCTACGTTTTCTCACATAAAAAGTAATTTATGAAATTGCAATCGTTTGTATAAATAAAGTCACAGAAAGTTATATTATGTTATAAATTGAATCACAAATCCTTGGTATGAAGAAATCTGGAATTTCGATGATTTCAAAAGGAAACCATTACAAATAAAGATCACGAATGCTCTGGTAATAATATATTCTTCAGAATGACTCTGAAAGCTACAAACGATAGTGTAGAAGAGAGTACAAGACTATTTCCACCAAACTAGAGTTCATCTCAGAATAGGAGGACATCTCGAGATGGCTTGTATCCGACTAAACGTCTCCCAGAGCGTGGCAAACATGCACTGTGGGATATTCATAGCAATACACTTTACAGATTCACTTCAAAATATCAGTCAACATGAGAACACTATGTAGAATAACATCATTATTCATTAAAATAATGTTAGCATAGTGATAAATCACAAATAAATGAACGTAATAGTAAGTTTCTTTGAAATATTTACAAACAGAATTTATAAAACAAAAAATTGTTTTTTCACTTTAAACTTTTCTTAATTGATAAAAAGAAAATGAAAAAAATTATAAATTAAAAATAATTTCAAAGAAACTTACTATTTTGTACCGCATCATCAAATATATTTACAAGACAATTTTTTTAAATATTTTATTGCATTATTACATATTATATAATATGTAATAATGCAAATAAATATTTAAAAAAATTGTCTTGTAAATATATTTGATGATGCGGTACAAATAGACATAGAAATATTATTATGAAATATTATAGATAATTTAATAGCTATACAATGATATATAATTTCATCATCAGCTTTTGTTTTCATGTTTAGAAGAGATGATAATATTATGGTATATTATTTTTTAAATTATCTGAGAAAAATCTATAGCATAATTAATTATAAAAACATTAGAATTAAAATATTGAAAAAAATCTTTAAAAAAGTAGTTTTTATTACACACTTTACTAGAATAATGCAATTCAAACACGAAACGAGCAATTAAATGGAATATGTTAAAAACATAATAATAATAATGTCACAAATATATTTGTGTTTTTAATGTATTTATTATAAATATGGTATTTAATATTCGTCTGTATTTCCATTAACTATAGTTATCAAATTTTATATATTACAATATTATAAAAAACTAAAACAATATAATTAAAATATATAATCCATTCAAAATTTCAGTGATTATAACATAAGCTTATACGTAACTACTGGATAGTCACTCGAACTTAAAATAATAAGCCAAAATTTACATACCTGATAAAATTTTACACGCACTGCTTTCAAACGATTGCATGTAACTAACGCAGAACATAAGTCCTGTTGTAATTTTTTCAGAAATCTTGCCATCTTAAATAGCAAATTTTACACCAAACACACTAGAATGCAAAAACTATTTAAAGTTTATAATCGTGTATTTCATATTACCAACCTATTTCATTATACAGCAGCTAGTACTTTTCTTATATTATTATATCATATTTTAAATTTTCTCATCAACGACGTATTCAATTATTTTATGCTATTTACGAATTTCCTATGCAAATTAATCATTTTTAAATCATAAAGCTAGAAAATTTTTATTTGGAAAGAAGTTACAAGGAACGAGAGAAAGTTTAGAAAAATAACATAATTAAATTTGACAGAAGAAAATAAGAAGTGACAATTTTAATAGAATATCTCATAGGACTAAGTACCAAATAACAGAAATAGTTATTGGTTTATTCCAGAAAGATGTTTTTAAAATCAACTTTGTCATAAAAATATTTATTTATGGCAAAATCCTAATTGAGTAAAAACGGCTGTTTTTATTAAAGCGTATGGTTTGTGTCATATTTTATATATATATATATTTTTCAATCTAAAGTAAAATATTATTTTAGAAAATCCTCATTATTTTTCTTATTATTATTATATGTTAATTATCGTTAATTAATAAGAAAATAAAAGAATAGTAATGGTGTAATATTATATTGAATAATATAATATTAAAAAAAAAATAAAAATAAGAAAAATTCTCTGACGTTTCCTGTTGCACAGAAGAGATCTTGACATTTGTGTTTCTAGTGTACAGTGTCATATTTGCAGTGAATATCATAACAGTTATCTCTAATGATGTCACGTCTTCAAGTTGCAATTGTTTAAGGGTGTGGTGTTCTCGAGGGTGTAACTCATTGCTGAGAAATGTCCTAAATATTCTACCGAGTCTTAAATTACTTGATTGCTGAAATAAATACAACTATTGAATATTGTTCCTTTCCAGATCATAAAAGATATTGTTTCTTATTTATTTAACTGGAACATTTTCAATTGCCTTATCAACTAACTTTAAAAAAATAAAATAAAAAATGGATATAGCATTTATCGGTGATAATTGACGTTATGGTCATTTGTTACGAAAAGTATTTTTCCAAATGAGTTTAGTATTGTTCATATGCGATCTATTTATAGAATTTTAAAAGTTATATGTATATATATGCTGTATATATTTGTAACATAACCACGTAGGATCTAAGAAATTCGTGAGCACATAGAATGAATGAAAATGAATTATTATTTAAAATTTAAGTGTTCTATAATGTTTTGTTCTTAAGGTATAATCCGTAAAAATAACCAGATAAAATCCGTTTAAATAAATTTACTTTCATTTATTTGCAATAAATAATATCGAAAATATCAACATTTAAAATTTCAGATAACCTCAATTTTATTTTTAGTTGCCGCCATCTTGTAATAAAATCACGTAAGATACTCAAAATTAAGACATGTGCATTATTTAATGAAGGACGATCACTTAAAATTTTTTGCTGAGGGACAAACGGATGAAATAAATAACTTCTAAAGATTATATCTTTTATAAAAAAAAAAAAGTTATAAATGATGATAATTTAGAGTGCTGGAGGATACAAAAAAGTGTTGTTATATATTTTAAAATATTTTTATTATATTAACTTTTTAGTTTAAATTAATAAAATAACTGATTCGAAAATCAGAACTTTGGGAAGAAAAAAACAGTAACATTTTCATTAAAAATTGTTTAATTTAAATATTACTTGCAGTTTCACGCGGCTTTACTCATTAACGTGTATCAGATAGCTCAGATATACATTGTCCTAATTATTAATAATAGTGCTAATTAAATCTCGAATATTCGAGATAAGGATAATAAGAATTATTAGAGCTCTGATAATTAATTCAAATATTGTACTGACTATTATTAAATAACTGTTGGAGTTTTAATTAATTAGAATTTATTTTTTCTTTTATATCTCAGATTATGTATTCTTTAAATTAGCGTTTAAAAATAACTATTTTGATGTGTAGATTACTGATTACGTTATTTTATTTATTATATATGTACATATATAACAATATAAATAAGCTATAAACCAATTATAGGTTATAATAAAGTTACATTAAGTTACTATGTTTTAAAATAAAAAGACTTGGAGGAAAGTAGTTAATAGACATAATAGGATGGATGAATAAATAGAAATATCCTTGAGTTCTACATCAATATAATATAAATAAATTATAGGAAATGGGATTAATGGATATATCCTAATAAAAAGAACAGATTCAGCAGACCAAGTATATAGGATAAGATTGATATTGTGGTGCTAGAGCAGCCTATAAAGAATTTATCCTGTTTTTATTAAGGAATTTCATATTATTGGCCATTGGCAAGATTAGATAGAGACAATTCGCACCCACTAAAATTTTAACTGGGAGCTGCCATTGGAATGAGGTATTTAGAATCCAACTATCTGATCTTCTAAAACGACCATGACCATTGACTTAATATTGTAAGACTCAATAAATAAGCTAGATGATATTGATGAATATTTTTTATTAAAAAGAATAACATCATATATTATTCCATTAAAGATTTTTATGTAAATAAATATATTTTAGAATCAACATCTCTACATCGTATATTTAATAATATTGAAAGTAAGAGAATTGTTTTTACCTATGAATATTTCTTTTTTATTTCGTCTTTCCATAAATATTAATCCATTATAGAATATGGAAAATTTTCGTTTCATAATAATAAACAAGAAAATAATTTATAACGTTTCGATTTCTATATATAAAAAAGTATTCTTATAATATAATGATGAAACAGCATGATAGCAAAACTTTCCGAAAGAAATTTTTCTTTTCATTTTATTTGGAGGCAGACATTTAAAAAATTCACTGCCTTGTCCAAATGTAAGAGGTATAAGAGATATAAGAGTAACCTGGTTGAATTATCTTCATAGAGAACATACGTGTCTGAGAATTGGATGACTTTTGAAAGTTTCAGATATCTTTATCTATATATATATAGATAAAACTAGATTAAAAAGATTGTTTTCTTTTTTATTATAAAATAAAAAAATAGAAAGATGATAATCTTTTTAATAGCAATTTTTAATTTTTAAAATAACGCATATGTTTTTATATCGATTCATTATGTAGATTATTTTGCATTCTAACTATCATGTTTCAATATATTTAGATCAGGGGTGGGCAATCTTTTTTTTGTAGGGGGCCGTATAGAAAAATTTAAAGTGGGCCAGGGGCCAAAACAAAAACAATTGATAATAATAGTATTTATTTAAAAAAGAGAAGGTACAGATATGTAAGTATATATAACGTTGGTATTAGATATAATAAAATAATGTTGCCCGCGGGCCGGACCCCTATTTTAGGTTACCCACCCCTATTTTAGATGTTAGAAAAATAAAATTTTTCCAAGAATGTTAAATATTTAAATTATTATTGATTCATCTTTTCTTTTTTAATTAAAAAATATAGAGATCGATATATTTTAGCTGCTAGAATAAATTATAAAATTCCCATAACCTAGAACACAAATTATTTAATTGTTATATATTTAAAAAAACATCTTATACAGTATATAAATATCATACATCATAGACATTAATAATAATAAACTATAACACCATAGATATAATAAAACTTCTTATATATAATATATATAGGCCTATACATAATATATGAATATTATGTATAGGCCTATATGCATTTTATCTTATGCATAAGAAAAATACATTAAATGTACTTTTCTTATGTATTAAGTATTTATATTATGCATATTTCTTATGTATTCTTATATATATGTATGAAAATGTTTTTGCTAAATTTTAGCAAAAATATTTTCAAATTTTAAAATGAAATATTTCTTTATATAATTTCATTATAACGAAAAAAAACACGTATATCTTCATAGACTCTATGATTACAATGTTTTTTTTAATAATTTTATAGCATATTAATTATTATGACACAATAAACTGATCAATGAAAAGCTTAATATTATTTATAACAAAATGGTAAAAGTCAAACAAATTTGACTGATTTATATAGCTTTATATAGTAATTTGAGCAATGTCTAAATACTTCTCAAGAAATTTTCAAAATTACATTCAGCAAATAATTTCGCAGTCTAATATGTCTAAATATTCATTTTCTGCAATTCAGTAAGTTGAACAACTTAAGTAAATATTTTCTGGAACGATAATTATTGAAAAATAGAATTCTTATTAAAATATATGATGTAAATTAAATAAGTAAAGTTTTCTCGGAACAAACGAACTAAAAAATTTAAAATAGACATTAATGATTAAATTCATGACCTATAGTATTTCTTAAGGATTTCCACATTAAAAATTAAATTACACATACTTATAAATTTAGCACTTCTTCTAGTATAAGTTTTATAGAAATATTAAAATACAGTATATTAGTCTGCATTTTATTTAGATTCAGTAATATCAAATTTGTATTTTCCTTTCCTTGTCCTTATATTTTTACTTTTGAATATCGGTATTTAGTCTGTTCCTGTATACGATTCATTATTTCTAAAATGTTGTAAATTTATATTTAGAATATATCATCTGTTATTCATTTTATAATTTTAAATTTTGACTTTCTTGTTTCATTAATTATTTTTATATGTTTCTCGGAGATATAATGTATAAAAGCCTTTACTTAAATGATTAAATATGTAAATGTGTCATTAAAATAATAATTAATAATTAAAAATATTTATGCAGTCATTATTTAAAATATATTTAAGAATTAAATTTATGCAGAATTACTGAAATATAATTTAATAATTTATTAATAACAACTTGATACTTAATTAAAAGTTAATACGTCTGGAAAAATTTTATAAACAAAATATCATTATTTAGATGAAAGTATAATAATGATCAAATAATTATATTTTTAAATTTTATTCTATATCATAAAATATTTAACAAAATAATAGTCGTTTTCAATAATGTATTATCTGTTTAGGTCTTAATATTTTATTAATACGTTCATCTCGGATACAATAAAGATTAAAGAAAAAAGGGCGAAAGGGAAACTTAGCAACTTTTCTACAAAATTGTATCTTTAATAATACAAATGTTTGACTATAAATTTATTTAATTTGTTTAGAAATCTTTAATTATATAGAGAATAAGACCACAGAGAGAAAATTAAATTGTCAAATTAGATTGAATAAAATATTTCTCATGCTTAAAACAGTAATATCAAATTTGTATTTTCAGAGAAAATCGCCAATATTTAGTGTGTTTAAACAAATAATGATGGTCCGATAATGATCTGTTGAGATCAATAAACAAATTTAAGTGCTAAAGTTCTATAAATATTAAAGAAAAATGATAAAATGTCCACCGAATTGGAATTTTAGTATTTATCTTAATAATTGATAAAACATCTTTTTAATGGAGATGTTTTATAATTGAAATAATACATGGGGGAATCTCTTTTGAGCCTATATAAATTAGTTTTTCTCCCAACGTATATATTTAAATAAAAATATTTGATTATTATCATAATTACTATCTTAATTAAATTTTTATCAATAATACAGCACGTAAATTGCTAAAATAATAATTTAAAACGATTATCAATAACCTGAGAAGAATAAAATCAAATTTATTGTTAAATTTAATCATTAAATAACTATAATAGAACTACAAAAAATAAATAAATATATATACAGTATATATATTGTATATAACATGTTTTCCAAATCCAATACTTTTCATAAATAATAATTCAGGTCCTTTTTTTTAATGCAGTAATATCTAATTCTTGCTACTTTTTTTTTGTGTGTGTTAATATAGATGAAAATCAATATCCGCTTATTTATGCACACGATAAATTTAATATTTAATAAACATTTTTTATCAAACGAAATTTTTTAAAGTAAGTTTGAAAGTTTAAGATGTTGAATTTAAAATTAAAATAAAAATAAAAATTATTTCTAGAGAATATATACATCTTATATATAGTATATATATTTATTTTATTTTTTACTATATTGCAAAAATTTAATAAATAAAAATAGTGTATTTATAACATTATAAATATCTAGTAAGCATTTATAATAAAAAGTAATTTTTTTTAAAATTTTCTTTATATTAGTTTTCAAATTTATACTTTTGCATCTTTCTATTGTTATCTTTTTTCAATCAATATTTTTATATGTTTTTTAAATTAATTACAAGATTCTTTAAATTTTGATAATATCTTTTTATATATAAAATTTAAAAAAATCTATGTTATAGTTAATTTTTTATGCGCGTTTAATTAATTTGAATTTTTCTTTTTTTTTGGATTTAATTCATTCTATAAGACATTTATTAATATCTTATTGAGTGAGAAATTAAATTTAAAAACTCGAAAATTTGATTGTACTGCATTTTATTCGTGAATCCTTTTAGCTTAAATAACTACAATTTTCTTGTTCCTAATGGATTAAAATGTTCTTTTCTATTATCAAGAACATAAAAAATTATCAAAGAAGATTGAACAATAACCAAATCTCAGTTAAAAATGTAAAAAATGTTATTACATTTTTATTCATTTTTTCCAATGTAATAACTTCTTAAATTAATATAATACTTTTCGCATGAGTTTAATAGAAAAGAAACACGAATTTTTTAAATAAATAAAAATAAATAAATAATTAATATAAGTAGAATCGCAAATAATATTAATAAAAATATGTTAAAATGATATCAAAAATTAGATTCACGACATTATTTTATTCGTTTATAACATGCCGTCTTTGAATGAGTTTCAATTGATGAGGTTAACTCTAACGCTTTATATTTTTAAAATTACTTCTAAAACAACAACATAATTTCAGAAAAAAAATCATATAGATAAACTTCTAAGAGGCGTAATATTTCGATACTACTTTTCTAATACTGTTGGAATGATATATAAACTATTCTGCTTTGATTATTAATCACGAGAATATGCTGTACATTTATCCCGAGTATGTTGTTTATCATGTTGATATTATTTATCATTATAGTAATTTTGTTTATCGTTAGTGCTCATAAATAATTACATCTATAACTTTGTCACAGACTTTTTTATGCATTCTAAAAAAGCCATTAGCAGTTGGTAAAGTTGAGTTTGTGACAGATATCAAAATATTAACGACATAACTTCATATCTCTCTGTATAAGTATAAACTAGTAAGGAAGAGAAACCATTAAGGTTGCTCAGATATTGGGTTTAACATCTTGAGTATCTGTTGGCGGTCAGAACTATCTATCCCTGGAGAGAATGTAGGCTGACACTTCCATCTGTTCTATCGTTGTTCTCCATTGGGGTAAGATCAACTCAGAAAGGAATTTCCCTAGCGATTACAACAAATTTCTCGAAATCTGCCATTTGACCGTTGACTTGTCACTAGAAATTCTGTAAAAGGAAGTGAAACACATATGCCGAATTTCAACGCGACTATCTAAGGGATTTACAAATGCTCAGTATGTATAAATGTTCAGCTCGCTGTGGAATTTGAAAACTATTTCGTGAAATCATACTTTGCGAAAATAAAAAAATAAATAATAATTTATTTAACCCATCGATAAATTATATAAAACATATTTATATAAAAATCTAAATTAAAAAGTAATATAGTATATATATTTTATCTAATCTAAGAAAAATAGTATAAAATAAATCTTCTAAAGTAAAAATGTCAAATCTTTTTTTTTTTTTGAATAAACAAAAATAATTATGTCAACATTTTTTCTAGCTTTTAAAAGTATTACGATGTATAAAAAATTTAGCATTTAAATAAAAATATAAAAAAATATCTTTTAGACAAAACTAATTGTCTTGACAAGTTAAAATATATATATACAGTAGGCTATATGTTTTCCCCATACTTATCAAGAATTGTCTTTCAAAGAATTCTTCTTCAGAAAAATACGTCATTTAGATAATGGATCTCATGAATAAAGTACGAAGCTAAAGAACTAAAGTGTGTTTTCATCAGAGAAAATAAAGACAATAGAAAATGCAAAAGAGGGGGAAGCATTCAAATAAATATAAAAAAAAGAAAGAACAAAAAATTCTTGTATTTAATCGATGAAATATAGATGACTTTGGATGATTGTTTTCTCGTTTAAACAACCTTAACTAAAAACGTTTCTTAAAATAATAAATAAGGAATAAAAACATTTACAAAAATACATCGTTTTACCTAAATTTTTGTGAGGTTTAACTGATTGACACTTATTATATGGCATAAACCTCTGATAAAATTGCAGTTTTGAATGTAAATCGTTTATAAAAGCTGGATATTTACAAAATCCCTTGGATGGACAATTTCTGAATACATTCAGAAAATTTCGCTTCTACCTAAAATAAATTGGTTTAAATTCTATAAGTAGCTGTCAATTCTTTCGTTTACTAACAGAAGCGTAAAATTTTAATAGAAAGTTTTCTAAAGCATGAATATAGAGTTTCACTTCACAATTTTACTGAATAACAGCAACCCCCTTACAAGAGAAGTTAAATCTTATTGTGAATCTCGTGATGAGTAATCGTTCATGTATATGATAAGAATTTCAATAAGATTCACAATATATTTGAATATTTTAATTTAAATACTTTTAAAATTTTTATGAATCATCCGAATGTAATAAAAACTTTCTGTAATAATAATAATAATATATGTATGAAAGAATTATAAAATTAATCTGATGTGGAAATGGCTTATCTAAAAAAGTAATTTTATGTAATTAAGGGATTTAATATTCGAATTTTATTCCTGTATTTTAATATATATATATATATATACTGTATATCTACAGTCACGGAAAAAAAACCACATTCGGAATTTTCTTAAAATTAACTTAATATCGTGTAATTAATATTTAACTAATTAATTAACGTACTAAAAGTTAATTAATCGCTATTGTCGAATTAATAATATATCTTATCCTATTAAATATTGTTAAAATATTAAATAAAATTTTGTTCTAGAAGTTTAAAGAAAACAATCTTGACGATGATAAGATTTATTATTAAATAATATTTTTTTAAAGAAAATAAAAACTATTATAAAAAAGCACACATACACATCTTTCATTTAACGAATGTATATATATATATATATTGTATTTTAAATCAGCATTAAAAAATAAAATGTAATTTTTCTGCGATATATTTGAAATTCTTTTTTTCTGTCTGCATTTTGTTTTGTATAGTACTGTAAAAAATCAACTATTGAATGTACTAAGTTCAATAGTTTTTAGCATTATATAGTACTGTAAAAAATCAACTATTGAATGTACTAAGTTCAATAGTTTTTAGCATTAAAGGAAAAAGGTGATTTTTATAATCTGTCTACTTCGAAGTATTTTGGAAGAATGCCAAATTTCTGTTACTTTGTGGAAGGAAAAAAGTAGAAAGTCGGTAATATTGAAGCAGATTATAGTTGAAAATTTAATGATATAAGTAAAATTTTACTTTCATAAATACATTAATCGATTATTTACTTCTGCATATATGTGTCGTATGCAAATAATTAACATTAAATCACTCGAATAATATAAATGTTACGGTTCTTGTGATTAAAAAAACAGTATCTTTTTTTCATCCTTATTCATTTCAGAATGGAATAAATGGAAAGTTTTATATTAAAAAAATTAGATTTGTCCGTACCGTTCGTTTGTCCGTACAGTATCTCGCGAAAATATTATCCGATTTGAATGAATTTGACAAATATTATTGGAATCCATTAAACGACCGATTCTGTTGAAAATGATAAAAATACTATGATTATTACGTTGGCAATAATAATAATCCGATTTTGATCATTTTCAATTTTCGAAAAGATGTAAAATCTAATAATGGAAATAGTCACATGATTCGATTAATCGATTTTTACTAACTCGTACGTATTAAATTTTCAGAAATCGTGTTTGAAATGTTAAAATTATATAAATCGTTTGTTTAGATTATATTTAATTCTAATCTATTTAAAACTGAATTCTAATTCATTATATATGTTACATATGAATAAAATAAACGACCATTATGATTTTTAAATGCAAATTTTATAACTATTCTGATATTTAAATTTGTTTGCTAAATGCGATTATTTATAATTTATTACAATGCCAATTCTAGGCACTTTTCTATCTTAAAATATTATGTGTTCTAGATCCTAGAATAAGTAATTTCCTACAAAATTTTCAGTGAAAATGCTAATCACATGCTTAGAGATTAAAATAGTTTATTCTTTTCTAAAAAATATTAAAGTATTTTTAAAAAATTGGCGTTTATGTTGATATATTAAAGATTTATTTTGATATTCTAAATTTAGATTTTAAAGTGTAAATTTGCACAAAATGGTGTTTTTAATTTCTATAATTAGAGATAAACAACAATGTCTGTTACAGATTTGCACTATTGTTTTAGTTAAGTATTTTTGGCATTTGTGGTTGAATAAGCAAGAGAGAATTACTTTGGAAAAGGCTGTTTTGCATTTAATCCTGTTTACTGGTTTGTAGTAATTCATTTATTATGCATTTGCTGTTTAAACTGGTAATGCTGATTATTACTTAGCTAGTTTATTTTAATCAAACATACATTGGCCATTCACTTAGAAATTACCCTTCTAAGTACTCAGTAACGAATTCTCCTTGTTCGACTTTCTAAGTATAATTAATGACAATATAAATTAACACTGTTATATTTATATTATCGATACTAAAATTAAAACAGTTATAAATATATATTTAATATCGATATAAAGTATCTAATGTTTCCTGTAAAGAAAAATACCTCGAACGATGAATTTAATGAGAAGAAAGTTTCCAGAAAAATAGCATAAGTTACAAGACAGATAAACTGCAATATTCAGCAACATTTACTACAGAAGAATCTGTTTCGCTGAAAAAAAAATCAGATTATCTCTACATTTTTGCTGTGATTGCAGAAACTAATGACATCGATGCGTTAATATACTGAACAATTTTTATTGAAAAGATAATAATTAGGTTTTCTTCATCTTTCAGTAGATATAATTACATTTCTGTAATCATAAATGTTAGTTCAGAGATACTACATCATAAAGATAAATTGGGCCATTCATTTAATATTATCTAAAATTATTATCTGCCTAATTTTGACAATAACAGTAATTATATTTGTCGTGTTTATAATAAGTAAATATACACATAATATTTTCTGTTTTTTTTTTTTATGAAAACTATTTAAAGCATATAAACATGTCCAGTTATGCGGATAAATATTATTGTTTGTCGGTAATATTTAATATAAAAAATAAATATACATTTGTATCAAATCTCTTAATTTTTAATAATGAAAATAATTAATTATTTAAAAAATTTTGCGAGAAATTTTCTGGATGATTGTATATTCTTAATCAAATTAGAGAATTAAAGAAAAGCGTAGTTTCCATCTTATAATTTAATATATTCTTTATAGCTGTCTAGTAATGCAAAGAATAAAATTAAAAAATACAAAAATGGAATGATAAATCTCCAACATATTTAAATTCCTTACATTAGTAGATAGGTCCGTAGAGATATTCAAGAATGTAGAAGAACTAAAAGAATCGTTTAAGTCAATAAATTTCTGAAAAAAAGCATATAAAAATATTTTTTGTTAGTTTGATATAAAATAAGAAATTTTCTTTAATCTAGTTTTATACCTTTATTTGGAATAGGTTTTATTTTAAGAAGAAAAAAATAATAATAATAACCTTAAAAACATTTCTGTATGTCAAAAATTATAAAAATTTGCTGTTTGTTATGTTTGCAATACACCAATACTAGAAAAATTACTATAAAAATCAAATTACTTGGATTTACTGGAAATCTATAAAAATATGTTTCGTATACAAATCTCTCTGATTTCAATAAAATTTTTATATCAATTTTTTGTTATTTTTTTTAATTTGTAGAATAAAATCGGATATTAAATTATGCAGTGTAAAACTTTAAGCTAATCTTTAATTCAATTTTCTTTGATAAAAAATAAATAAAAAAATAAAAATGCTAAAAGAAAAATTCGAAAATAGCTACAGTAGTAATGATTATTTTAAGACAGATTTCAGTTTCTAAACAGATGGTAATAATAATAATTTTAACAAAAAAAATTTAAAATGACAATTTATTTTAATTGCTTAATTGCATTATTTGACAACTGCTATTAAAGTTTACAGGAAATTTATCAAAATGATAAACACCAATGCATACACATTTAAGCATATTAAAATCTATGGGTTTTAATATTTGTTTAAAGGATATATTTCCAACTTTCTAAGCTATATCAATTTATTAACTTATTGCTATTAAAGTTTACAGGAAATTTATCAGAATGATTAACACCAATGCATACACATTTAAGCATATTAAAATCTATGGGTCTTAATATTTGTTTAAAGGATATATTTCCAACTTTCTAAGCTATATCAATTTATTAACTTACGCAACGACATCCTCTTATATGATTGTGAAAACTTAGTTGTATATCGAGTTAATAATGATTTCTCTAAGATTTAAAGATTTAAGCAATGCTTTGTTATGCACTTATAAATTATAACTAATCCTGTTATGGTATCTTAAAATAAAAATCTGCTTTAATGTTACGGATTTCAAAAATATCGTATAAATAAGTTTAATATTCAAATGCCAGATATTTTTTTAAATAAAATGTGAAATTGGAAGAAAAAATACCAAAACCGCAGTAAAAACTGAATGTAAATATATAAGACGTGAACTGGTAAGAATTATTAGAATTATTAGAAATCTATTTGCTGTTAAAAACGAAAAGAAAAAAAGTATATTCTATATATATATATTGTGCAGCAGTCTTTCTGATCACGTAGCAGGTATGATATTATATAATCCACACGGGATACATCCAGATACAAAACGAATTCAATTATAAAACTGCTAAAAAGTTTTATGAAAACTGCTCGTTTAAATTATAGAGATTCAGTTATAATTAATTTATATTTCGGATATAAAGATATTTTCAATTTTTTATATGTAAAATCTATATTGAATTTCTTGCACAAGAGCGTGTAGTTGTTTCCCAATATCCGTAACTCATCAACCAAAAATAAAGTGCAACAAAAGCGGCAACATTTCAATAGAAAATCAAATAATTTGCAGATCACACATTTTAAATAGAATCAGAAACCATAATCTAAGCACTCAAATAGATTAAATCTTCGAAAATAGAATTCCAGTAGTGGAAGAAACGATGCTGCAAAAATCTTAAGATGGCTCAATTAATCGTTCGCCTTCTAACGATATCAGATTAGGAGTTTCTGATAGCAGGTACTTATAAAACTTTAATCGTTACAACAACAACTACTACATTTGATATACCGACTTTTCAAGCTGAGAAACTTTATAAATTCATTATTTTTTTTACTTGAGGAACCTGAAAATTGACTTTGGATATTCAACTGTTTTTTTTTATATTATTTCTTCTATTGTAATTGATAATGATAATTAACTCGATTACTCTTTGAAAGAACAAAAAAGGTTTTTTTCATACGTAAAAATTTATCATCCTCATCTTTCTGCGTTACTCGTGATCCCCGTTAAGGCAAAACGGATGACGTCATCAGATTCAATATATTATAAGGATATTATCAATTAAATCTTAATCTAGCATCGTTTCCCATGTAATTAGTGGATTTAAATTTACAATACTATACACCAGACAAAGTTTTAACAGAGCTTAACATGCGGAGCACGTAGACTAAAAGATAGAACTTTTAATAAAGTAGCTTATATATATATATAAAAAATAAAAACTCAACCCAAATTTAATTTTCCAAACTTTTATTAAACGAAGAATAAGAATTAAAGTTTTAGTTAAAATCAGTAAATCAAAAACGGTGCAATTTAGATAAATTTCTCTCTTTTTTTTCTTTACGATGGTGATTTATGGTTATAATTAATGCAAAAATGCTTGCAGTAAATGAAAAATGTATTTTATTTCTCTCGTAAGAATAGCTTAGTTAATTTATTGCGTATATGCTTAATATATGTTTTTCCGAAATCCTGAAGGTGTCATCTTTTGTTTTCAGTAATAACTAAATATATACAATACTTGATGTTTCTGAATTATAAAGCGTGCATGACTGCTTCTTCACTTAAAAACATATTTTATTTATTCTACTTTGCTTAATACTCTATATTACATAAGTTGAATTTATTATTTTGTCAAACTGATTAAATTTTTTGTTATATTTATAAATCATTTTAACACAATTTATACAAAGTAAATTATTTCAGGCTTGAAAATTTCGTTTTATTTTTAGTAATCTTATATAAAATATTTAATGACGTAAATTAGTCAAGAAGAGCAAAACTTTTAATGAAATTTGTACTTTAAGATTAATTTTATTTAAAAAATAAAAAAATAAAAATTCATTTAGTTTTTAAAAAATCTTCTTCTTTTAATGAAATTTATGTTGAATTTTTATATGAATTTTTTTTTTTATTCATTTAAGTTAATCCTCTCGCTCTTAAAATGTAAACTTATTTTACGTATAGATTAATCTGTATTAGAATTATATTACAAATATTCAAATCAATTTATTTATTTTTAGTATATTGAAGAGAAGCAACCAACTTTTTAGTAGAAAAGAGTAATTAGGATTCTGAATATGTGGACTTGTTGAAGATATCATGGACATCTGGATTTTGAAACATTTTTTTTAATGACTATCTTCCACTGAGTGGAAATAAATTATTTAATAATTAAGTTTGTTCTTTCAGAATTTTCTTTCGCGAAATTTTCTTCTTAAATATAAACTTACGCTTCGTTTTTTTTTTTCTTTATTCTTCTTTTTTATAATTTTTCTCATAAAAAAGTAGATATTATATCTTCGAAATATAAAAAAATGAAAAACTAATTTTTTTAGTTTTTAAATTATGAGTATAGGACTGCGTAATTCTTAATTTTTGAAAATATGATAATAATAATAAAAAAAGGAACCATTTTTCTTATGCTAGTGTCATAAATATCACCAATTTTAAAATAAGGCGTTTCTTCATTAAGGAAATATTAAAATTCAAAGCAAACAAAGTCATAACAAAAACTGAAGATTTACATCGAGTTTATACAAAAAGGACAAGTTACATCGAACAGGGATTTGGTGGTCTCCGAATAAGAAAAACCTTTTCAAATTCCATCGTGTCACTTTGCCCACGAGGCTGCATAAATGGAACTACGTCAACTGCATACCAATTCGAAGAAAAATGGATGTTCTAACTTATTAGAATTTCTATTTATTATAATAAACATCGAAAATATATCCTTTTCTCATAGGTACAATTTTTATTAAAATTTCAATTTTCTAGATGATTACGTATAAAGTTAGTCATGTGCATGGATCGAATATATACTAAATAAATGCAATTATTGCCAAAACCCGTTGCTGTGGATGATTTTGGCATGTGTAGCAACAGAGCTAAGCTCCATAGCCTGGAAGTGGAATAGATGCATATATAAATTCCGATATGGTAAATCCATGTCTGTCTACATCTCACGTGTATTCTGATCCATAACCAGTTGCAAAAGAAAAGCAAATGCAAAAATTTTTTACAATAACGTCTTACGACTTTCCATCTTAAATACGTTTCACCCGCATTTTTCTCTCTTTAATACCTGTATACACTTATAAATAAATATAATAGTTTTAAAATTACACAATCAAACGTTAATTAAAAATATAATTGCATTTTATAAACGAAGGAAAAAACCTATTACGTTAATTCAAATTTTTAAATATTTTTAACTGTTTAATAGCAGAAGAGAAAGATAATATTTAATTAATATAATTCATTCTTCCTTTAATCATTTTAACTGTTTTGCTAATATAATAAAAAGATACTTTAGAGAGAGAGAGTTATTCAATTTTTAAAAGGAATTTTATCTAAAAAGATTTGAAAGTAAATAAACAAACACTACATGCAGGAAAACTGAAAGAAATGCATACTTGTATTGGAACTGAATAGCAATTGAAATCCTTGTATTGACGCAACAGCGTTTCAACGTAAACTGATAGAATGTATAGATGGATGTTGAAAACATGTTGGAAACGGTTTAGTTGATTTGAGAATTTATATGAAAATTATACGTTAAAAATAGATACAATAATTTCTTCAAATTATAAAAATAGTTATTTATTTAAATATTTTAATAAACATTTCAGATTTATAGCGATTTTTCTATATGATTATTTATTACGCTACCAAAAAAATGTTAACATTCCTTTCACGAATGACTTTTACAAAATTTGAAATAGTAAATATTTATTTGGCCAGTTTTACTTACATATATTATAATATAATAATAATCAGTTTTTTTCTCGATTTCCACCAAGCAGTTTATTCATCAAATCGTAAAATTAATCATAAAACTCTTCTTTTATTATGAGAAAAATAAACATAATATGTAAGGTTCAGTTCTAAAATTGTTATTGTGATTAAACTTTATTAATCATTTAAATTTATGTGATAAATATTTGTTGAAAGATAATATTAGACATAAATTTTAAGTTAGATATATAAACTATACACCATCGTATAATTAAATAATTATTTTATAGTTATTCCAGATTATAAAACGTAAATTATGAAAAAAATTTATATATATATTTATAAGAACATTTTTGAAAATATTATTTAGTTAAATTTTTTGTCGTGTTTAAAGTTTCAGATGGTATAAATAAATAAGAGAAAACGAAATGAATTAGTAGTATAAAATATTTATATTAAAGACATTTATAAGGGAATAATTTAATTACTTCACTACTTCCAAGTTTCTTATAAGTATTACAAGCTATTTCTTCTAATTATTAAGTAGCTGAAAAAGTTCTTGTATCTATTTGGATGCGAAACGTCTTCGGAATAAAATTAACAATTCAAATAAAGACATTATTAAAAAAACGTGAGTAATAAGAATTTATATTTCATTATCCTGCTGTATATCATTATCTTGATAATGATGGTTAAAGACCTTCGTGGTAAAGTATGCAAAATGAAAATCGTCAGCAGAATAATCATGGAATTTATTCTTATAATTATTATTTTAGAAATTTACAGAAACTAATAAAAATATTAATTTTATGTCATAAAATTCTGAAAAAAATAGTAATAATAATTTTTTTAAGCATTTCTGTTGCAAAATAATAAGAAAAAATATTTTTGTTTTCATTCAGTAAAAATAAACAAGATGAGAAATATTATTCTATTTAGTACGTTGAATAATTCGAATTAGTTATTAATTATATAAGGAAACATGGGAATAAATACGTAATATAAATAACAAGATAAGCTACTACTAAATAATTAATATAAATATGCAAATTTTATTTTTTCTAGTATCGAGATAAGTGAAAATAATTATTATTTAGTGTTATGCAATGTCAAAACTTTACTTATTTATATTAAAAAAAAGTTTTCTCATTAAACTCGTAAGCAAAGTACAGTTCAGAAAATTATTTTAGTGTACTTATAAATTGAATTAGTATTATGACTTCATTATGCAATTTAATATAAATCTCTTCATGGCAGCAATTAATCCATTAAATATTTTAATTAATAATTTTAATATCGATATTATTTATACCACTCTTAAGAAAAGATATTATATTTATTCATGTTAGTTCATAAAAGTAATAATAATAATATTTTCTTTCCATACCGTTAATTTATAAAATATTGTTAAATCTGCAATCTTGTGCAATTCTTTTCCAACAATAACTTTAATTGCTTGGCATTCTCCAAACAAATCATGCTAATTGAAATCGTGATGGATGATAACTATTAATCGTGTTCATTGGTAAGTCATCATTTAATTTTAGATGAAGATCCGAATGGTATTGATATATTGATTAGTATCCTACTTTAAAGCAAAAAAAGGGGAAAAAAGCTGTTAGTTCTAACCGAAAATCTATTTGTATGTTTAGCTTCTATGTATAGAAGAGACAAATTAAATGCTTTCTGCAAACAATGCAGTTTATATAAGGTACTTTTATACTATCCTATAATTGGAAGAAAGTTAAATTGACTTAATAGTTGTTAACTTCAGTTTCAATTATCTGCTATTGAAGATTGCAAATTCTCAAATATCTCAATTATTACCAGATTTCAAACCGATCAGTTTCAACTTAATTAATTAAATTTTATTATTGATTTGTTAAAATGCAATGAAATTGTTGCTATATAAAGACGGAAAGAATGTCGAAAAATTTACTGAAAATCAATTCGACAGTTTTGAAAATAAATCTACCACTCGAAAATTCACGAAAAAATTAATTTCTGTTGAAAAATATATACTATAATTTGCATGATTGTCGAAGTTATAGGATGAGGGAGAAAGCAAGTAAAAGCAATTAGAATAAGATATCAGGATATAAAATCACGCAACTGCAAAATTTTCGTTTCTTTTATTTTATAAATATTAAAAATAAGTATATAAATATTGAAAAAGGTAGAACACAACTTACAAACATTTAAATCAATTCGAGAAATAGGTTTGATTGCAATTTACAAATTATATAAATTCATATTTATACAAAAATTAATCGCAATCCTCGTAAACAATGAACATAAAAACATAATAAACAGCAAAATTTTTATCTTCATTAAAAAATGCTATTAACGATAAACAGTACGTTTCGGCAATTAACAACTTTTAAAAAATCAATTTATCGAGCATTATTATACTGCGAATTGTTTTTAATGAGACATTTTTTAGAAAGTCATATTTTGTTTTATTATATTTTTTATCCAAGAACACAGTCTTTCTGAAGTGATAGTCATTGCGCATTTATCGAATAAGATCATTTCATATTAATCGAATCGAGTCTGACACTTCAACATTATCTGGATGACATAATAAATGCAATATTCAATTTAACTCTGTAGTGTGTAACTGACAAAACAAACTTTTTACATGTATTTTCAGGAAAAAAAATATATATATATAATTTTATTAAATAATTATTAAAGTTTTCTTGCCTGTTGATTTATTAAATTTTTTATATGGGTGACGTAGTATCTATATATTGTTGTTAAATTTGAGACTAGGAATTAGGATATGTCTTAAAAAGGAATCAAACATTAATATAATATGCAGTACACATATATAAAACGATGAAGAGTTGTAGTTAATATATTTGATTGCTTAAACCTAAAGATATAAAATATCATCAGACTCTTTTTCTGCTAAAAGAGAGACTTTTCTTTTCTCAAGGTTTTTTCCTTCAATTTTATAAAAAGAGTTTTTTAGAGATTCTTTTAAGAAAAGGATTCTATCCTTTAAATATTTATATTATCCTTAATTTTCCTTTAAGAAAATAATAGAATTCTTACAGGCCTCTCTTGCATTCCTTTTGTATTGAATATTTTTCTATGATCTATATTTTTAATTAAATTGCAATCGTTGAGATATTTATGGTAAAAATTCTGTTTTCTTAGGATAGAAATCTCTTAAGAAAACCGTTATTTGATTTTATATAAACTATATTGCCTTTACTTTGAAATCCATGTTAGGAGGAGCATCGCATTATTTTTTCTGCTTTTCTAACTGAGATCTTTTACTCGTTCCTTAGATACATTTTCTTAGACTAGACCTTTATCTCTAAGAAAATGTCTTCGGGACTTTTTTTTAGGAGGGACAGCCCATTACCCAGTTCTGATTCTAGAATATGGAACTGTAACTTTTAAGATCCCTTTCTTAATTAAATTTTCAGAGAGATGCTTTCTTTTATATTTTCTATTCTTAAAATTCGAAAAGTTCTTTCCCAAAAGAGAATATCCCAAAGTTGCAGTCATCGTATTATTATAGTAATATTCATGTTTTAAATAGATATTATAACATTTTAATAAAAATTATAAAGTATGTTCTTATAACACAACGAAAATTGCTTAATTAATATTTTGCTCTGGGTGATGTTAAAGAATTGGCTAAAGTTAATCAATTATTAATTAGTTTTAAAATAGAACATTCAATAGAGTTTCCAGTTTTATTGTAGCGATTAAATTTATTTAAAACAGTACGATTATATACAGTACTAAAATTTATATTTATTATGAAATCAAATCAATTATTTCTAAATGTTTTCTACTAAAGATTTCTAATTTATTTTAATAATATAATTTATAAATAATTTCAACATATTGAGAAATAATTTTTTATGGATATTTCTTAGCAATTTTTTTTTTTGTAATGAATAAAGTATATTTCAAAAGAAAAGTCAACAAAATTTATCATAAGTCACTGTAGAAAACATTTTTGATATTCGAAAGATTAAAGATTGGAAAAAATTTGCTAAAAATGTTATAGAGAAATTTTTCGTTTAGATCTGACAAACCTAATGAAACTTTTCTATATTATGGATTATTTTAGTTTTATGGCAGAGAATAAAATGAAATATATTACAGTATTTTAAATACCAAGAACAGTTTGAAATTATTGTAAATTGAATCTAATTTAGTGGCAATCCTCACATGTGAATCTAATTAAATTAGAGCCATTTTATGCTTATACAGATGTAATGAAACCACGCGACACATTTAGTCTAATATATGAAACCAGATGCAATCATCTGTCTGATCATACTATTTTTCGTAGCATTTTCTGCAGATGTCTTGATTATTAGTTTCTTTATTTCTTCTATTATGTTATTTTGTCCGTTTGTTTAACTTTCCTTCTCATCATTTCGCACGATTCTTTTACTTGGTGAACATTTATTGTTTACTTCTGTAGTTTTATATATAACTGGCGAATTTTTGCATCTTTTTGTTCAAATATGTTGAGCAGATGCTGAGAGCAACTAAAGGAATTCACGGAAGTCAATGATATATTGCTTTCAACACTGATTACCATTTAACAATCATTTTTTAATAAGAAAAAATTCAATATCTAATTATAAAAATAGGTAAGATGCAGAATGAAGAGATAAATTCCAAAATCTTTAGTTTACTTTTAACCAGTAATTCATTTATTTATACCAGTAATTCATTTTCGATAAGTATCAAACATATTATTAATAACTATAATTGTAGTTAGGTTATACGATTTTGCACTTATATTCTGCTTAAACTTATTAAAATTCTTATCTTAAGAAAATAAAATTTCGTTACAACGTTCATACTTAAAGAAAACAAATGTCTCGTATTTCAAAAATTTTAGTTATTTATACGTTATAACCTTCAAAATATGGCAACCTACATAGTTTGTATAACAAAAAGATATGCTAATGTATTTGCATAATGTTTTAAGAAATTCTTTTATCCAGCTATAAATTTACTCTTTTTCAAACTGATTAAAACGAAAACCGACTTGTTCAACATTTTACATTGTTTTATTATTTTCGGTACTTTTTTCTGAAGTAATAATGCCGAACATTTATCATTTGCTCCAATGATTATCGACCAAACTAATATATATTAATTAAAAGTTAGATTTTTTTCCGATTATTGATGAAATTCCGAATTACGTATTTTTTTTTTTTTTCAATGGCTATTTCATTTTATTTAAATTTTCCAATATAGTATAGGAATGCCTTTAACTATATTTCGCTTATGAAAAACTATTAACCATGTTCATCACTAGATATTAAATTAATCTAAAATTTATACTAAAATTGGTTAAAACGTTGAAGAACTACTTTGAATTGGAAATTGCATTAAACCAATATGTAAATATACCATTTATAAATCCATACGCTGCAAAAGCTGCATAAGTTTATGCATGCATAACAAACTGCCTACATAATATACTTGTCTACTGTATATGAAATTTAAGAGATTGATGTTAACGTTGTCGAAAGTTATCAAATCAAAGGATGATTATATTCTGAATTTTTAAAAATTACTTATAAAATGTTAACTGAATCGAAATACGATATTTATACTGTTTACTTTTTTGGAATGACGCACTATAGAAAAATAAAATATATATTTTAGAAAAAACTTATGAAAGAGACTCAGAGGAATGTTTTTTTTACGTATTTGTAGTTATCACGTACTATCAAAAGATTCTACGTTTTTAATAGATTTTTTCCCCTCTAACCTATCGATCTTAAAAAGTAAGTGAATTTAATAAGTAGAAATTATTTGTTAAAAAGGGATATTACTAAATTCAACTTGAAAATTTAATTTCGTAACATCCAATTCTAAGTTTCTTAACCAAAGCACTGATCGAAATCTCATTTATTTCACTAAATTGTCTCTATAGAGAATTTTTAAAAAAGTTATATTTTTACAGACAGAATTAATAAATGAAGCTAAAGTTACATCTATTTTTAGTTGTTATTACTTGGAATAATGAAAATGTTCACTTAGATTTAATTTGACACTACACTTATTGTATTTTCGAAAAGAATTATTTTCAATATTAAAGGTTTTCGATTGCTATTTTAATAAGCAAAAATTTTAAAACGAAGATTTCTCTAATTGATTCGATTTTTTTTTTTTTTTTTAATTTATGAAAAATTTTGTTACATTATCGAAACTAATGCGATGAAATTATTGATCACGAATAATGATCAATAATTTCTTTCATTGTTTCGGAAACGTAAGAATATTTTTTCGCTTTTATTTATTGTATCATTCATTTTTGCCGGTTTTCTTATTAGATAAATTGAATTGAACTTTGACATATTTTATATCAGAAAATTTCCTTCAAAAATATTTATTGTCTTCTGTTGTCCATATTTTATTATTTTAACAACTGTAAATGCATACTTTTTATATTTTATGTATACTTTTACATTTAATAAATTAATTTTTCTTACAATTTCGATTTTTTTTCAATAATTCATAAATATTTCAAGTAATTACAATTTTGCTTTGCTTTTTTGTGACAGGAAAAAATAGACTATAGAGTGTACATATTGAATTTAAAGTTTATAATAAAAATAAAAAAAATTGTGTACAATGCAATAAGAACTAAAAATTAATTTTTTAAAGTAGATCTGATACGAATCAATTTTTTAATGATATTATTAAATTTTTATAGATTTTTTAGTCATTTACAAAAAGTTACGCAGACTGGATATTGTTTTGACAGATTTTTTTTTTTTTTTGCTAATTTAATATTAAATATATTTTATTTTTTCTTCCATATCGCTGTATAATTTTATAGTTTAATTGTTGATACTTAAATGAAAGATCAATATAAGCAGAATTGAAATTTTCTTTTCTAAAATCAAAAGAATCGAAAACAAAATGATTAAAAGCTACCCTTTTTTTTATTATTTTTATAATGGAACGTCACTCCTGTCCAAGACGAATTTTTATTGACTTGTAGACACTCCAAACCTTTACTTATAAACTTCAATATCTAATGTAATATAAAGAAACTTCGCTTTGTAAATTTTAAACAAGCAGCTATTTTCCAGTAACTGATTTTTATAAATTTTATTCTGTTTACTATTCCATATTTAAAGAGGCGAAGAAATATTGCTGAATATATTGAAACTTATGAATTGTAAACAGAATATTATTAGAATTTATAGCAATAAGAAGATTTTTAAACAATAAATTCTTTTAAAATTTCAAATATAACAAATTAATTTTCATTTATGCTAATACGTTATAATAATTTTATCGTAAAATTGTCGTATTTTTAGAATAAAAGATTAGCGAATGATTCAGAGCGGCGTAAGGGAAAAAATATCGTTTATGTAATTTATTTATTTATTTATTCTGAAAATTAAAATGCCTAGTAAAATCTGAAAATTTTTTATTCCTAAAATAAAATAAATAAATAAAAATTTAAATTTGTTTTAAAAAATAAAGTCTTCTTGTCAATGTCATTATCTCTCTGAACAAAAGTACTGAACTCGGAAAAATATATAGAAAAACAGCGTGCCTTATTTCTATGAGAAAAAATAAACTGAAAGAACAGAAAGCTTACAAAATAGAATCTGTTCACATTACAATAACGAAACAAGAAAAAACTACAAAGAAAATAATCCTCATTAAGAGGATTTTAACTCGAATGCTAAAGATTTAACTTGCGTATTCTTTCATTTATTTCTTGTTTAAGGCGTGCTTTAATAATTAAATGTTAGCGTAGAAAAAAGAAAAAAACTTATACAGTACAAGTCATTCATATTTCTTAAATCTCTTAAGACTTAAGATATAGAATTTCATATTATATTTTTCAAAATACTGTAAACATTTTTAGATTTATTTAAAAAGAAAAACTGTTAAATAAACCCAAACCAAGATGTGTTTTTAAATAAAATTTAAACAATTATCAATTATAGTAACCATTTTCCAATGGATTTTACATAATCCTAGATAAATTCGTATAAACTAAATTGCATTTCTTTAATTTATAATTACTTCTTATGGATTGTTAATTAATTAATTTCTTTAATGTTTTATGAAATTTTAAGTCGTTTATTTTTTATTCTTATACATATATAAGCATTATTTTGACATTTAAAGAGTAGTAACGGTTTTTAATTTGCAATGCCATAATTTTTCACCATTAAAATTGTCTTAATGAGGATTCTGTATTGTTAATTTGTTGAAGATATTTTCCATGATGATGATTAAAAAAAGTATATATATTTTGTTATTTTAAACTAAAACATAATCTTTATTTCTTTAATTTGAATACACAATCGTTACAATTTCAATTGTAAAACAGTTTTGTTGTGTCTTCATTAGAGTCAATGTAATATCATTTGGGATTTGAGATCATCATGCTGCTGTAGTATAGAACGTTTTAGTTTCTAAACAATGGAAAGTTTGAATACCTCTCTCTCATTTTGACAAGATGATTTTGTAAGCAATTCCTCATAGGTTTTCACAAGCTGCTGATTCAATTATGTTTATTGTTTTAACAAGAATAAAAATATAATTTATTACTTTAAACTCTACTCGAACGAAATTGTTAATCCCTGATAAAAATTTCAAATTTAAAAATTGTAATAATTCGACTTTTTATTAAGAGTTGATATTTTTCGGTTAATTAATTTTTTTTCGTGGTAATTAAATTTGAAGGAACAATCAATATAAGAAACAATCAATTTGCAGTTGATGTTAATTTTTTCGAGAGTCGAAAATGCGATAGAATCTATTTAAGAGAGGAAAAAAAATTATCAGAAATTCCACATTAAAATATTGTAGCATTTGTAGCAATGTAATATGTTACATAAAAAAAAGGTCATTTCAAAATTTTCGACATAAATCTATATTAAAAGATTATAAATTAACGTTACCGAACTCATTAATTTTTTAATTTTTATTTAAAAAGTAGTAATTAAGATTTGTTTTTAATTAATAAATTATAGAAACTATCAAATATTCGCATTTAAGACATAAACTTTAATTGAACGCAATTAGTTTATAGATGCTAAATAGTTTATTTCTTCACTGTTACTTGTTAAAAATGTGAACAAAGGGTAACTAATTACATTTAACTTAACCTAGAAAATTTTATTGAACAATAGAACGAAGATTTAAAACATTATCAAGTAACGTTATTTAAAAAATTGCTTGATTTACAATTTATATTCATCTAAGGATGTCTGACAAAAGTAAAAATATATATGCTGTATTCTGAAAATATAAATGTTAAGAAAATGCTGTAAATATGCTGTATTCCAAAATATCATGTTAAGAAATGCGATAAATTAAGAAACGATAAGAGAAGTTAAACAAAATATTTAAAAATAAAATTGTTTTTAATTTATAAAATATAAATATATGTGTTATTGTATTTATTTTAAAATAATTACATTTTGATGTATAACAAAATTCGCTAATTGATAATAGAAACCTTTTAAGGTTTATTTCATTCATTTTTATTTTTATAAGTCATTACCGAATTGGAATATTCTTTTATACGAAACCATTCCCTCTTCTTTTTTATTTTTTTTTCTTTCTAAATTAGAAAACTAAATTTAAACAAAACTTAAGTAAACAATGGCTCATGCCTGATGTAGAGTAAATCCTATTATTCTACTTCTTTGTCCTAACTTAAAACCTCAACAGGTAAAACGCCTCGGGAAAACGAAATGATTTAAACAAGGCAACATCAGGATATTTTGTGATCAATATTTTGGTTTGTTCTTAACAAAAATATATTGTTAATTGTTTAATTTAATTAGTACAGTCATAGAACGTGAATTACTGCATTATGTGAAGGATTTCTTTGTAAGGGTCAGCGTATGCGGAGAGGAACTACATTCTGTGCTCAACATTACAGCAACCTAGTTCCTCCTAACTGCTGACTCCGGCAACAGATCTGTGGCCAGTTCACTGTACTGGTTGCCGTCAGTCGTGTAAGGTGTTGTGGTTTCTAGTGACTGTGCAGGTACGGGGTGGCAGACATACAAACATGTTCGCATAAATGGACATCATCAAAACTTCTACACTTTTAATGGACTAAGAGATATCATAAAGACTTTTTTCAAACTATATCCGAATTTGTCCCGTAACTATGTTTAAAAATCATCACTTTGCCCACTTGTTGCTAACAACTCTCTTGTTGAATCAAGGTAAGTAATTGCTTTCTTTGTAATTTAACTTAAACCTATATAATCCGAATCTCTCTTTTCCGGACGTGGAAACAAAGCTCGGAATATGTCTGGAAACTATCGAAAATATCCTGTATAGAAAATACGCACCGTGTTCTAAAGTTTCTTTCTCGAATAAATTAGAAATTTAATTATTAATTTTAATTCAAGAAATGAAAAAAGGTGTTTGGTTACTTCGAAATATGTTTTTTCCGGTTAATCTAATTTATTCCGTTCTGATGTAAACTGATGTTTATATTTAACCAAATATAAAAATATTAAAAGGAACTCGTTTCAAAATATTTAATTAATAATATAAGTTAAATATTCGTAAGAGTTATTTTTAAGTTTCTATGGAGTTAGGCACCAGTAAAGTTAAATTTACTTACAAACTTCAGAGTATATGAATTAATTTAGAATCGTATCCGGTGTAATTTTATTTTATTTTTATAAATAATAATAATAATTGCTATATTACGGACACGTGTATAGTAAGGGCTACCCGTATTATGCAGGATAAATACGCCAAAACTACTGGTTTCCAGGTTCGGGGAGAGGCTTTCAAGGTTGACTATAGGGGATGCACGGCTGATTTCACTCCAAGACCAACTAGGAGGCCCCTAATAATGCTTTTCTTTCCTAGAATATTTGTGCAGTACGACACCAAAATATTCTTTCATTCAAAAATATTTTTGAAAAATTCTATGATTCTATATTTCGTATTTAAGATAAGGATCGAAAATCCAAGTCTGACTCGTAAAAGATATGTAACTCTTATTTTTGTAACCTGATACTCTGCCCTGTTGCTTCAATCTAAACATTGTCCACAGAGCTTTTGGTTCGATATATGCTACTCATTACAAAAGAATTTAGTTTTAGAGATTATTTTTGGAACTTGAATAACTTCTTAAGTAGTTTGAGTGCTAAACGAAAAATGAAATCATTCTTTATTTTTTTCGTAAAAGAGTCGATTCAATAAATATCAAAATTCTAGTTATTTTCCTTTAAGTAAATAAAATTTAATATTATCGAATATATAGAACATGTTTTTAAGTAAATTTATCATGTAAAATAAAATTTCATCGTCATGTAATTTATATAATCTCCTTCACAGAGCAATTTTTTTTTATGTTTTGTTCTGCTCTGTTTCGTTAAATAACGAATTTCGGATTTTTTTATTACTTTTGTTATACAATATTTACGATCAACAATGATTCAATTTTCAGGGTCGGTTTTGCTTTAATTGTTGCTTCTATATATAGGCAATTTGACTCAGCCCTCTTTTCTCGAGTGATCTTATCAAGCGAATCGAGAAAATGAGAATTCTCGGTAATTTTTGATGTAGAAATTTTATATATTTATAAATAAGTTAAATTTGACTATAATCTAGAAAAAAAGAAACTTTGCGTTTATATTTTATAACAGTTATAAAAGCATTTTTGTTTTAAGAATATGTAATAAATTTTATAAAATATATATAGAATTTAATCTCTAACACCCAGTAATATATCTTTCGAAAAACCGATATTGGAAAACATTTAAACTTTAAAAACAAAAAATAAAATAAAAATAAGAAAAATCAATTGTAGCGTACAGTATTCCTGCTAGATACTGTCCAAAACACAGCTTGACATTCTGTTAGTATACATTGACAGCTTGCCTCTTATGGTTCATATTTCCACTTGGTTGATACACAATAGTGGACAATATCTTGATGTCCTGGCTTTGTTCAATGATTGAAACAATGGCGCCCAAGCAAAGATACCGATTAGTCAGTTTTCTTCCGTTTATAGTTCGATAGGTTTTATTTCTCTCTAGTAGAACAAGTTTTATAAACTTTATTAAATCAAGATTTATAGAAGGATGAATAAGCAAACACTCCTCCTATATTCATTTACTTTAACAATATGAGGTGTGATTTAGCATTGTTTAAAGTCAACTATGACCGGAATAAATGTCTAATATTATGTCTGGATTTTGTATTTTCCACGAACGGATATAATGACAGAGGTAATGTTGCAAGTTAGGTGCTATAGTCCAAGGATAGAATAAATGTCGAGTATCTTTACATCTTTGAAATCACATCACGGCATAAACAGATGGTGGAACAATTTTCCGCATGAACAGTATTACACTACTCCAACGTTAGCAAAGATTCTGGCAATGCTTCTAGCAATGCTTTTGTTATCGGGCAAACTTTCGCCATTTCTAATTATATGTAATTATTGTCTCAGATATTACACAGCGTGAGGTATGTTAGGAAATTAAATGTTCTAACTGTTTAATATCTTTTATTATTTGACATAAGTGAATTTTAGTTTTATTATTTCCGGTTGCTTTGCGTTATTAGAAATTATTTTCTGAATAAATGCCGTAATTACAACTGTCATGTAATTTTATATTTTCTAACGGTAAGTAAATTCATATCTTAAGTAAATACCGTATTTTCGGTGTTTTAATAGCAACATGCAAGCGAGCGTTAAACATTTCGTGAGTCGGGGGAAAAAATGATAACAAAATAGAAAAAGTTTTTCGGTATTATGTAACTCGGATAATAAAACAAATGTGAACATCTCCGAAAACAACTTCTCAATAATTTTTCAAACTCCCAAATACGGAGCAGTATTTGCTGCCTTTTTTTTCATCACGAATATGTGAAAGATAGGAAGAGCGTTTTTATTTGTTTGATATACTCGCACGATGGATTAAAACGAATTTATTATTTTTTTGGCGAAAGAAATTTTTTTAAAAAGTAGTATAGCATACATAAAAAGTTTAAAATGACCTAGATTAAATTTTTCATTTCGCTACCGTACTAAAGAAGTAAATATACGCGATTTAAAATTGTTGCGCTGTTTCGCTGGCAACGTAAAGAGGGTTGTCAATGAAAATGTTTCGAAATTGTCACATTTGTTAAGTATTAATTTAATACGTATAGACGGTAGCGTAGGTAAAGTCATACGATGACTAGCCACGGCTGAGGTCACAGGATGTATGACGCTGCTGTTCATATCAATGCTCAGGTCGAGCTGACGTCGGCAATCCAACGCAAGCCTCCTACATATGGAAAAGGGTACCGTTCCGATTCGTGCTTGATATACCATTTAGATCTTTAACGCGACTGCTTTGAATAGCCATTATACCGTATGTGCTTTTCAAATATCAGTAGCTATTACCGAACCAGATTTATTCAAGTATAACATTAAAAATTTTTCTGTTTTTTTTCATTTCGGATTTAACGTTAAATGCACAAATATTTTTAACATTATATATATATATACACATAGAATATATGTAAAAAAATCTCTTCTTTATAATCCGATTACTCTTCAACGTACAGCAAACATCAGAATCCAATTATTTATCTAACAAAAATTTTAGATTAACTTTAAGCAAGAGTCTTTATGAAAATTTAGAATTTTGAAAAACAAATTTAAAAAAATCGCATAAGAAATATATTAAAAGATACAAAACATAGAGATATATATATTTCTTACATATAAAGTTAACCAAAATTAATATGTATTCTGTTAAGTTACTCGCATAAATTCTTTTCTATTGGTTATCTTAATTTGTGTGATGTATAAGATATTTAGTGTATACTTGAAAGTATTTTAAATCTTCTCATTAATATCGCTGAATAAGTTATTTGATCATTTAATAAAAATTATTGCCAAATTAGGTATACAGTTCATTCAAAATAGCATTCTTGACATTTAAATAAATTCACTTCCACAGAGAATTGCTTAATTTTTATCATTTAAATATTGTAAATTCTCTGCTGAGAATATTTTAATGAAATTATTTATTCGTGTCACGTATATTGAAATTATGGGAAGCATTGCCATTTTTTCTATATAAATTTTAAAAGCTAAATACTGTAGGTTGTGTTTCTATTGCTAAACATATTTGTTTCCCTCTGTGTATTTATATATATAAATATACAGTATATATATATAAATTGCGCTAACTTTGTCAGCGGGAATTAATATTTGATATCTTAATTATTGTAATTTGTTAATGCAGAAACTTGTTGACTGTTGACGTCCACGTTATAAAAGTTTTTGTAAATACATAAATTGCTTATTAATCTAGTCTTTCATCATGTATGATATTGAATAGGTAAATAAATTTACGTAATCTATACGAATGTATCCCTATATCAGCATTTCTTAGCAAACCGATGACAATTTTCCTCGTAAATATTTCATGCAAACATAATCTTATTTTAGAAAATTATCGGTAGTATTATTACATTAAAATTGCAATAAGATATTTAAAAATTTTTTTAATGAAATTTTGGACATGATATCTAAGTTTTAATGTAATAAACAAACGTTGAATTTATGTATTTTATTTTAATATTTTTATATTTAAATGTGTCTCATATTAAGTTCAAAATACTGTAAAAAAGAATTTATTGAAAATCTATATGGTTTTTTTTTATTGAAAATTTTCAATAAACGTCATAGAGAATTTTTATTGAAATTTTTCCAATAAAAATTATACTTGAAGTCGCATAATATTATCAATATATATAT